>JACEIK010004906.1:6446-18302 GCA_018107945.1 Datura stramonium
AGGTTATAATCTTATCCTTGAGCCAAATCATGAAGATTGCCTCAAAAATCTCTCAAAATAAAAATAAGTATAACCTATTCAAAATTGGAATTTAATTTTGTTGAGGTTCCATTAAATCTTAGTGAACACAGAACTCCCTCGCAAACGCAACATTTCGACCCAACCCAACTTTTTACGATTGTGGCCACCCTCTCGCAAATGCATATAAGAAAATTGATTGCACTAGAAGTTGGTCCATCAACAATGATCAGATCTCCTTTTTGGCTCCCAAAACTTATTTGAGACCTTTGGGCAGAAACTAATAGTGTAAACCACTCTTAAAACACGTTTTGAATATATTGAAATCATCAATTCGCCAATCTGAGGTTGTCTTGACCAGATGTTACCGTGGTCAAAACAAACTTTCCAAAATAAACTAAAATGCAACTAAAGGCCCAAAGCACTTTCAAGCCCCTCGAAACTCACCCAAATCACTTTCAAGAGCCTTCAGTATGTATTCAGTCAGAAAGATCTAAATCTTCGCCAGAGAAGGTGGTTAGAGCTACTAAAGGACTATGACATGAGCGTGTTGTATCACCCGGGAAAGGCCAACATGGTGGATGATGCCTTGAGCAGAGTGTCTATGGGGAGCATGACTTATGTTCAGGAAGGAAAAAAGAAACTGGCAAAGGATATTCACCGACTAGCTCGGTTAGGGGTGCAGTTGGTTAACTCGGCTGAAGGTGGAGTGGTAATACAAAGTGGATCAGATTCCTCTTTGGTTGTTGAAGTTAAGTCCAGACAGGATGAGGATCCCATCTTACTTAATTTGAAGGAAACAGTTCTCAGAAAAGAGGTTGAGGTTTTGTCCAAAGAGAGAGATGGTGTGCTCTGTTACCGGGAGAGATGGTGTGCACGGGACGTCGGTGATTTGAGACAGCAGATACTGGCAGAAGCACATAGCTCGAGGTACTCCATCAACCCTAGTGCTTCTAAAATGTACTGTGATTTTTGGTATATTTACAGGTGGAACGGTATGAAGAGAGACATCGCTGAATTTGTAGCTAAATACTCAAGTTGCCAGCAAGTCAAAGTAGAGCATCAGAGACCGAGAGGTATGAATCAGAATATTAGCATACCCACCTGGAAGTGGGAATAAGTGAATATGAATTTTATTACGGGTCTACCTCGAACTCGTCGGCAACATGATTCTATTTGGGTGGTAGTAGACCGGATGACTAAGTCAGTACACTTCCTCCTAATTAAAACTACAGATTCAGCCGAGGACTATGCTAGGCTTTATATCAGGGAGTTGGTTAGACTTCATGGGGTGCCATTATTCATTATCTTAGACAGAGGTACCCAGTTCACCTCGCATTTCTGGAAGTCTTTTCAAAAGGGACTTGGTACCTAGGTCAAGCTCAGCACAGCTTTTCACCCACAGACAGATGGCAAGCTGAGCGGACTATTCATACCCTAGAAGATATGTTGAGAGCGTGCGTGATCGATTTCAAGGGCAGTTGGGATGACCACTTGCCTCTTATCGAGTTTGGGTACAACAACAGCTACCAATCCAGTATCCAGATGACCCTATTTGAAGCATTGTATGGTAGGAGGTGCAGATCTCCTATTGGGTGGTTTGAGGTTGGTGAAGCTACTTTAATCGGGCCAAACTCGGTTCATGAAGCTATGTAGAAAGTACAGCTCATCCGAGAAATATTGAAAACAGCTCAGATCCATTAGAAATCTTATGCTGGTGTAAGGAGAAGAGACTTGGAGTTTGCTGTGAATGACTGGGTTTGTCTAAAAATTTCACCCATGAAGGGGGTGATGAGATTTGGGAAGAAAGTAAAGCTCAGTCCGGGATATGTGGGACTCTAAAGAATTTTGAGGCTAATCTTCAAGGTAGCTAATGAGCTGGAATTACCTTCAGAGTTGGCATCTGTGTACCCAATATTCCATGTGTCACTATTGAAGAAGTGCATTGGTGATCCAACTTCAATTATTCCATTGGACAGAATGGGAGTGAAAGATAGTCTCTCATACGAGGAGGTCCTAGTCCAGATCCTTGATTGTCAGGTTCATAAGCTGAGGAACAAGGAGGTAGCTTCAGTCAAGGTCTTATGGCGAAATTAGCAGGTTGAGGGAGCTACGTGAGAGGTTGAAGAAGATATGATGGCTATATGCCCCTATTTATTCTCTTCTGGCTCAATTTCAATTTAAGGTATCAATTTCCTCCCCAAAACTGCTTTTAGTTCGTGTGTTTCAGTTTCTTTCATGTAAATGAATATGTGTATGATTAGTGAATTCAGTTCAGACTTGTGATTCAGTTAAGAGGCAGTCATTTCGCTAGCTCCCATATTTCTTGATCAGTATTAGTGTATAGATATTTCTATTCTCTGCTTTCCTGTGTGTTTTTCAATATTCGAGGATGAATGTTCCTAAGGGGGAGATATTATAATGCCCCAGAAACTCAAAGACTAGACCCGTGACTTAAAATAGAGAAAACTAGAATATCTGCATCAGGTCACAGAATGAGTCGTTATGTGACCCGTGGGGGGTGACCACGAGTCGTTAAGTGACTCGTGGTGAGTACTTGGAACTTTACTGGAAAATGGGAAAATGGGTGACCACGGGTGTGACCACAAGTCGTGGGGTGATCCGTGGTCAGTGATGGATTAAAAGTTGGAAAAGTCCGGCAGTGGAGACCACGACAGGTGACCACGAGTCGTGGTCACCAACCATGACCCATTGGGTCTCTCGTGGTGACCCGCAGAGAGAAATCAGGCAGTGCACTTGACGACTGGGACCACAAGTCGTGGTCTCTGGCCATGACATGTTAGGTCCCCAGTGGGGACTGTCGAACAGTTTTTCCCTGCGAGTTTTTCAAGGGTCTTTCCGTAATTTTCTAGCCTCCTAGACTCTAAACTACGTCTTGTTAAGCATATTTTCAAACTATTAGAGGGGTTAAGTGGTTTCTTTCCTTATTTTCCCCATTCGGCTTTAAGAAAACAACGTAGGATTTCTCTCAGAACATTCCAGAGCAAGACCTAGGGCAGTCCATTTCTCCTCGGTTTCTCAAGAAAATTCTTCAGGCTTCTTCACCAGGTATGTGGAAATTCAACAAGGGAATAGTTCTTCCCTTGTGTCCCCAAAATACCTCTTTGTCTTCTTTATCAATTCTAGCCCTGAGACTTTCGAATGTGATNCCTGAGACTTTCGAATGTGATGAAATTATTTATCTGACCTCGCTCAAATCATGTGAAATATCATTTATATTAATTGCTGATGTTTTTCCACCAGTTTGTGACTATGTTGTTGCTTATTCATGTAATGTGAAATCTAGCCCTAGCCTTGAATACAGAGAAACTAGAATCTTGCAATAGTATTTACATATCGAAATTTTTGCTTGATTCTATCAGTGTTGGGAAATCCCATGTTGTTGATTGTATTGAAAATCAGTCAGACTATTGTCAGTTCTGTTTCAGTCAAGATGCTAGAATATCATTTGTTAGTCAGAAATGTCAGCTGATCAATTTGATTACAGAAATTCTCAAGATATCAGTAGTACCTCCCAGTTATCGGAATCAGACTTAGAACTCAGTTTTAGTGGTTTACTAGGTGGTCATGACACTTTTAGATAAGAAGATCTAACTAGCCTTAGAATCCAGTTACAGATTATAGCTTGTTCTTTAGATGGTTACGACGCTTCTAGATAAGCAGCTCTAACCAGTCTTAGAACCCAGTTCCAGAATACAGTCTGATAAGACTCTCAGGGAGCTTCTAGATAGGTATTCCTGACTTGGCTTGGGCCCCAGTTTCAAGCCATCAGCTTACTATTCAGTGTAGGACACAGTGGATCTTGTTGCATTCATTGGGGAATGCACACCCTTCTTATCCCTTTTCTTTGGATATGGAGAACTTTGTTGTGCTTATTTATTATAATATTCCATACTCGTCTGAGTTTGATATAACTCAAACTTTACCACCTGCAACCTTTGTTCTAGCATCTTCTCCATTAGTTTGACATTTTCTTGTATCAGGGCTTCATTCTTATAGTTTGGTCGCTTGAATGTTTTGTTCATTGATGAATAATGGTCCCAGAAGATGATTTTGCCTGTGTCTTTTTGAATGTTATATTGGATAATTTTTTCTGGATTTTGTCTGAGGAATGGAGAAATATAATAATTTTGTCCTAATATACCTCTGGCATAATCTAATATTTCAGTGAAATCATTAAATCCCTTAAAAAGTGGTTTTTCCATGCCTTTTATTGAGTCTAAAACCTCTATCCACGTATGAAAAGTACCATTTGTCATTTCATGCACAACTACATAGTATCTAAACTTGTTCTCTTTACTTTTGTCTATAAAATTATTGGCACAACATATTTATAGCTGCTATAAAATGTAGGAGGCTTGTGTTAAAATATGTAAAACAAGAAAAGAATAACATCCGAGTTTGTAGAATTCACTGTGTGTCCTTAAGGAACTTAAACCTCTCACTGTACTCGAGGATTTTGGATTACTTCCTCCCAGGATAAAATGTATTAACTAGTTAATGGTGTAGCAGTCTAAAACACCAATAACTCTGTCGAACTCGAAGAACGGCAACGAATCACACACTAGACTCGAATTTTGATTTTTCAAAATATGCAGATGATCTTAAAATTTGCTAGCAAAAGTATTGAAAAAAAAAGTACTTAAAAAATGAAGGAAAAAGTCTTTTATTTATAGCAAAAGATCTAAAGTGAAGGGGTGTGAATACACCTGTTCATATGGTGTCTGTTCGGAATGGCTACCATTGAAAAAGAAACTTTTCAACTTTCTCTTTCCTCCAATTTATTTTCCTCCATTTTCCAATTCACACTCATCACTTAACTCTAACAATCCCCCACATGAATAGGGAATGGCTATATAAAAAACTTCATATGCATGAAAAACTGTTTGATTCGTAAGCAAGAATTAATTACATCTGGATAAGTGAGTTTCCCCTTGAACTTTCCATAGTGAACATATATCAGATATACTCTATCAATCGGTAGATTTGATATCTTTGAACAATTAAGCTTTGATGTATACCTAGACAACATAAGTCACACAATTAATCCTTTAACCGTCTTAGGTTCTCATTGTTTTGTTCGTTTCAGTCATGAACACAACCTGATTTCGTAAGTGCGTAGAGAATTGGCCTTACAAAAATTCTCCTTGAAGCAGCTTACACTTCACACTTATATAGGTGTTCCTAAATATGTTATCCCGTAGATACACCATTTGACATACCTCATGTCAAACTTATAAATCATTAAAAAGCCTTTAACGTTTTATCCTTATTACTGAACATTGTCTCGTCATGAGAATGGACCAAAAGTTATTTTGACAATGTTGAACCGTCATCAATGACTTTGTTTGATCTCCTTGAACCTAGATCTTGGGATCTCTAGTCTTCTAGGTAGAGTTACCGCCACGATGACTTGTCCTCGGCCATAGTCTCATTCTCTTCGATGACCTTTCAACCGGCTCTCTAGTTAGGCCTTTTGTAAGTGGATCCGACACATTATCTCTTGACTTTATATAGTCAATTGTAATAATTCTACTATAGAGTAGTTGTCTAATGGTTTTATGTCTCCGTCAGATGTGAAGAGACTTTCTGTTATACAATACACTTACAGCCCTTCTAATTGTCGCTTCGCTATCGCAATGTATACATATTAGTGCCAATAGTTTGGTCCAGAATGGAATGTCCTCTAGGAAATTCCTGAGCCATTCAACTTCTTCACCAGCCTTGTCCAAAACTATGAATTAGACTCCATTGTAGAGCGAGCAATACATGTTTGTTTGGATGACTTCTGAAGACATTGCTCCTCCACCAATGATAAACACGTATCCACTTGTGGATTAAGTTTCAGTTGATCTGGTGATCCAATTTGAATCATAATATCCTTCAACAACCGTTGGATACTTGTCGTAATGCAAAGCAAAGTTTTGAGTATGTTTTAAATACCCCAAAACTCATTTCATAGACGTCCAATGACTCTGATTGGGATTACTTGTGCATCAACTAAGTTTACTTATCGCACAAGCTATATCTGATCATGTACAGTTCATGATGTACATCAGACTTCCCAATACTCTTGCATAGTCCAATTGGGACTTACTTTCACCTTTGTTCTTAGAAAGAGCAAGATTCACATCAATTGGTGTCTTTGCAATTTT
Source organism: Datura stramonium (assembly GCA_018107945.1). Lineage (NCBI taxonomy): Eukaryota > Viridiplantae > Streptophyta > Magnoliopsida > Solanales > Solanaceae > Datura > Datura stramonium. The sequence goes on from JACEIK010004906.1 coordinate 12,641, forward strand.
GAAATTCAAATACTTAAATTTTCAAATATTATTTGGATATAATGAGACTGAGACAATGCTAGACCTTTAGGAGTTTTGAGAATCTTAATTCCCAATATCAAGTCGGCAACTCCTAGATCTTTCATCTCAAATTTACTAGCAATCATACGCTTGGTAGCATTTATGGTAGCAATGTCGTTACTCATTATCAACATGTCATCTACATATAGAAAAACAATAACGACTTGATTTTGAGTGTTCTTAATGTAAACACATTTATCACACTCATTAATCTTGAAACTATTTGACAACATAGTCTGGTCAAATTTTTCATGCCATTGTTTGGGCGCTTGTTTTAGCCCGTATAAGGACTTTACAAGTCGGCACACCTGCTTTTTATTTTCAGGAACTACAAAACCTTCAGGTTGTTTCATGTAAATTTCTTCCTTCAAATATTCATTTAAGAAGGTTGTTTTCACATCCATTTGATGGATTTCAAGACCGTATACGGCGGCTAACGCTATTAACACCCGAATGGATGTAATTCTGGTTACCGACAAGTATGTATCAAAGTAATCAAGACCTTTTTGTCTAAACCCTTTGACTTCAAGTCTTGCTTTTTATTTGTCAATTGTTCCATCATTTTTAACTTTTCTTTTGAAAATCCATTTACAACCTAATAGTTTGTTTCCTAGAGGAAGGTCAACCAATTCCCATATATGGTTATTCATTATGGATTCAATTTCACTATTGACTGCCTCTTTTCAATATTGGGATTCCGAAGAAGTAATAGCTTCTTGAAAAGTTTGAGGCTCATTTTCCAACAAAAATATTAGAAAATCTAGTCCAAATGAAGTAGAAGTCCTTTGACGTTTTCTACGTCTAGGATTCTCCTCATTAGGAACACTATCCATTGTCTCTTCCCGAGGTCGTTTAGATCTTTCGCTAGACGACTCACAATTCTGTTTAGACGGATATATATTTTCAAAGAATTAAGCATTATCTGATTTCATTACCGTATTAACATGAATTTCAGGATTTTCTGATTTATGAACCAAAAATCAATATGCTTTACTATTTGTAGCATATCCTATGAAAACACAATCAACGATTTTAGGTCCTATCTTAACCCTTTTGGGTTTAAGAACTTGTACCTTATCCAAACACCCCCATACTTTCATGTATTCAAGTTTAGGCTTTTTTCCTTTTCATTTTTCATATGGAATGGATTGTGTTTTGCTATGGGGCACTTGATTGAGTATTCTACTAGCCGAAAGGATAACTTCCCCCCACAAGTTCCGAGGTAAACCAGAACTTATCAACCGAGCATTCATCATCTCTTTTAATGTTATGTTTTTCCTTTCCGCAATCCCATTAGATTGTGGCGAGTAAGGGGCAGTTATTTGATGAATAATGTCATATTTCAAATATATTTCTTCAAAAGGAGATTCATATTCGTCTCCCTTATCACTCCTTATCATTTTGATCTTTTTGTTAAGTTGTGTTTCAACTTCACTTTTATATCACCTGAATGCTTCAATTACTTCGTCTTTACTTTTGAGTAAGTAAACATAGCAATACCGCGTACTATCGTCAATAAAAGTTATGAAATACTTTTTTCTACTGCGAGATGGTATTGACTTCATGTCACAAAGGTCTGCATGAATTAAGTCTAATGGACTTGAATTCCTTTCAACTGACTTATAAGGATGTTTAAAATACTTAGATTTAACACATTTTGACATTTTGATTGATTGCATTCAAATTTTGGCAATAATTTCAAATTGATTACTTTTCGCAAGGTTTTATAATTGACATGTCCCAAAGAGGAATCCATAAATCATTTGACTCAATCAAGTAAGAAGAAGTTGTAATTTTATTATTTTCAACAATAATTACATTCAGTTTGAAAAGGCTCTCAGTTAGGTAAGTTTTTCCTACATACACATAATTCTTACTTATTATAGTATAATTTGAAACAAGAACGCACTTAAATCCATTCTTCATGAGAATACCAGCAGAAATTAAGTTCTTCCTCATTTTTGGAACATGACAGACATTATTGAGAGTCACCACCTTGCCGGATGTCATTTTCAGAAATATTGTTCCATAGCCTTCAATCTTGGCTTTGGAAGAGTTTTTCATATACATGATATCGTTGTCCAGCAGAGGAATGGGAAGAAAATGCTTCTCTAACAGCACAAATATGTCGAGTGACTCCAAAGTCAAGCCACCAATCCGTGGGGCTTCCCACTAGGTTGCATTCAGACACCATAGCGCACAAGTCATCAACTAACATGGTTATTTCAACCATATTAGCTTGTCCCTTTTGCTTTCCTTTCTTTGGAGCACGACATTCAGTAGCCTTGTGTCTAATCTTTCCACAGTTGTGGTAGTTTTCTTTGAATTTCTTCTTGCTAGAAAAATTCTTTGATACAAAAGACTTCTTCCTCTTTTTGGGATTAGATGGAGTGGTCTCACCAATATTTTCCCCAATAATTGTTGAGTTTCCCCTTATCTTCCTTTCAGCAGCTTTGTTATCTTCTTTGATTCTCAATCGAACAATAAAATCTTCAAGCTTTATCTCCTTGCGCTTGTGCTTCAAATAATTCTTAAAGTCCCTCTATGAAGGAGGTATCTTTTCAATCATGGATGAAACTTTAAAAGCTTCATTGATGACCAAACCTTCAATGAACAACTCATTATTAGCACCATAATTAATACTTTTGAAAAAAGCATTAGTATGAATTATACCTTCATCAAGGAGATCGTGAATTATCACTTGCAGATCTTGGACTTTTGTGATAACAGGCTTGCTGTCTATCATTTTGTAGTCCAAAAATTTGGCTGCAACAAATTTCTTTAAACCGGGATCTTTGGTTTTATACTTCTTCTCTAACGCATCCCAGAGTTCTTTAGAAGTCTCCATATTATTGTATATTTTATACAGATCATCCTCCAATCCGCTCAGGATATAGTTCTTGCACAAAAAATCTGACTGCTTCCAGGCCTCAATCACCAAGAACTATTCATTTTCGGGAGTTGATTCCGGCAGAACCGATTTATCCTCCTTAATGAACTTCTGAAGACATAACGTAGTCAAATAGAAGAACATCTTCTGCTGCCAGCGTTGAAGTCAATGCTAGAAAATTTTTCGGGTTTTTCTGTCGGAGCCTGTGCTTGAACAGCACGAGTGGAGGAGATTTTATTACTTGTATAGGAAAGCATGAGATCAATTGTTCCTGTCATATCTGTTGAAGATTTTATTTCTTCAAATCAAAAAACTTTTGACAGTACTAAACTGAGTAATCGGTGAAGTTTCTATATCTTCAAACCGAATTCTCAACAATCAGATTTACTTGGTGAAATTTTTAAATCTTCAAACCAGCAATCACATTGAGTAGAAAATGATAAGGATTTTAATCTCAACGGGTGTAGAAAATCTGAAGAATTTAATCTCCAACGGTGGAGTAGAAAACCAAAAAGGTTTTAGTCTCCAAAATCAGAAAATAGATGAATACAGAAAATATTAACCAAAATTAAATTTCTTAAACTTGTAGGAGGTTTGTGTTCAAATATGTAAAACAAGAAAAGAATAACATCTGAGTCACAGAATTTACTGTGTGTCCTTAAGAAATTTAATCCCCTCACTATACTCGAGGTATTTAGATTACTTCCTCCTAGGATAAAATGGATTAACTAGTTAATGGTGTAGCAGTACCTCAAACATCAATAACTTCGTCGAACTCGAAGAACGGTAACAAACCACACACTAGACTCGAATTTTGATTTTTCAAAATATGCAGAATGATCTTTAAATTTGCTAGCAAAAGTCTTGACAAAAAAGTACTTTAAAAATGAAGGCAAAAGGCCTTTATTTATAGCCAAATATCAGAAGTGAAGGGGTGTGAAGACACCTGTTTAGATAGTGTCTGCTCGGAATGGCTACCATTAGGAAAGAAACTTTTCAACTTTCTCTTCCCTCCAATTCATTTCCCTCTATTTCCCAATTCACACTCATCACTTAACTCTAACATAAAATACTCATTATCTCTTTTATTTTTTTTAATCTATCCATAAATTATCTACTAAACACCTTTGTGGTCTATCTATTACACACTCTGGCAAAACTCTTAATGATAAATTCAAAGGTAGATAGAATATCAAATTATATTTTTTGAAATAAATTCTTTCCATTGTCTCTGCTACTAATATCTGAGGCCTAAAATAAATATTACCTAATACTATTTGCGTATATGTATTTGAAGTTGAGGCTACACCTTTCGCCTTATTTATAGGCTTTGGAATTGTTGGTCTCATACTGGAAAACAAATATGCTTCATTAGTTAATTCTTATATTTAATCTACTCAATTGATCAGCTAAATTATTATTTTTTTCTCTAATATATTTGAAGACAATATTTTCATACGTTGTTATTGTGTCCATAATATTTAGTCATCTTCTCCGACTACTTATTTTTTCATTTATTTTTGATGAAATTTGACAATTGCTTCACAGTCTGTTCTTACTAGTATTTTTTTTTTGTTTAAAATATATAATCTGAAACTATTTAATCCATATACGCGACATCTACTGCTTGGTCCTTACAATTTTTCACCNGTATTTTTTTTTTGTTTAAAATATATAATCTGAAACTATTTAATCCATATACTACCGCTAGTATTTTTGCATTTATAAGCACATTTTTTTTTTCTTTATTTTTGTTACTATATTTATTTGCTCTAGCTTTTAATACCATTTTCCATCCTTCAAAACTTCCATCTGTTTCTATAATTAAATAATCTGTTTCTAGAGGCATATTCAAATTAGGAATATTTTAAAAAAAAAATCTTTAATCTTTTGCACTAATCTAAATCTTCTATATTAAAGTGTTTTTGCCCTTTACTGCCTGTCTTAGAGTATAATGGTCCTGCTATTTTTCCTAAGTCCTTAATAAAATTTCTAGCATAATTTATTAATCCTAAAAACCTTTGTAATTCTTTAGTATTTTCTAATTTGTCTGGCATTTCTAAAATCTTTTTCGCTATATGTGGCTGAAATTTAATTTTCGAATCTCCTAATATTACTCCTAAAATATTTGTATGGGCTTTACACAACTCCATCTTCTACTAATTATTATACCATTTTTTAAAATTAATCTAAATACTGTTTGGAGATGACCTAACTATTCCCTAATGTCTTTGCTAAATACTAAAATATCATCAACTTATACTAAAATAAATTTTTTATAGTCTCTAAATATATTATTCATTTTTCTTCAAAAAATTGGTGGTGCAATTTTTAATCCAAACGGCATTGTTAACCATTCAAAATGTCCTTCGGTGCAAGCAAATGTTGTTCATTCTATACTTTCATCATGCATTTTATCTACCAATATCCTAATTTACAATTACATTTGCTAAATATTTTCTTTTCTTGTATTCTTTTTTTTTTTATCTGGCAATTTATATGCATCTATTCTAGTATTATCATTAATTATAAACTAGTTTATTACCATTCTTGCTTTACCTCTTATAACTTCATTATGGTTTCTTACCATAAAAGTTGTTGATCTATGTTTTGAAGTGAATCTTCTTATTACTCCTAAATTTAATAGTTCTTTAATTTGTATAGTAAAATCTTCTATCATCTTTATCAGTATTCAATATCAGTTGGTCATTT
>JACEIK010004907.1:52999-67511 GCA_018107945.1 Datura stramonium
ACAATTTACATGAGAATGTACAAACATTGTTGGATAAACAAGGCAAAAACGATGCATTTGAGTATCACTTGGGCATATAAATATGCCCCAGATCAGGAGGTTCATGAAAGTTGAGATTATGATATATGCATTCAAGCATGATGAGATGTATATGATAAAAGTATGATTTCAAATTGCCAATATCCATGTTCATGTTTTCGAATGATCAAGTCTATGTCAAGCATGTTTAAATATTGGGCAAGCCCATATAATCAAGTATGTTTCATGATTTATCTATATTCCATATTGTTAGCTTACCACATTGATTTTGGAGTCTAAACTCCCACTCTTTTCAGCTTGTAGTATGGTTTGAGCCCAAGGCTCCTCGTGTTATTTTTTCAAATTTTTGAATGTATTATTACAATTCAGTTTCGTCACCAGAAAATGGTTCAGCTTCATTGAAAAATGATGGAGAGAAAATGCATGTTTTTGGGAGTAGTGTTTAGAATCGAGTAGGCTAAGGGTCAGTCAACCCTGTGCCTTAGAAATATATGCCAAGGTAGGTTTACATATATACATTGGGACCTCCCTTGTGAGCTTTCCCTACCCCCAAGGGGCCTTGAGCTTGATGTCGGTATCATGGTAGCGTCCTTAGCCCTGCTAGAGCTTTGGACAGCTCTGCCCACTTGGGTGTAATAGTCAGGATCACATAAGCTCTATCGTGGAAATGTCGGTTATAAGACGAGTCTCCCATTGTTCCTCATGATTTCAGTTATGCATGTTCATCAATCACAATATTATGTTTTCAGAAGGTTTGACCCAATGTTCAGTTTTTTACTTATGATTATCAGTTCTTAGCTTTAGGTCATTCGATTCATTTATGATATACAATTATGTTTAAATCATGTTTTCAGATAATAACATGTAAGCCCTACTCTTAGACTCTTATGATGAAATGTTTTATGTTATGAATGATCACTGATTTTACTTACTTATAAATTTTATTACCTTCCATACTCAATACATTCCACGTACTGACCGCATACTTTATGTTGTATCATTTCATGATACAGGCTTGAATATTCAGGCTCAGTCCCTGCATTAGACAGATACTCAGTGTTACCACTTTCTAGCTAGAGTTGGTGAGTCCTCATCTTTCGAGGGCCCTTCTTTTTAGTGGTATTTTCAGCATTTACAGTTTCAGACTTTAGTGAATTAGTTGGGGTCTTGTCCCATCAACTCATTAGTAGTAGAGGCTTATCAGACATATTATGTATTATGTTTCAGCATTTATAATTTCATACTTTATACTTCTGCTTGATTATGTTGAGTTAGACATTATGTTCATGCCATGGGTCAACTTGGAGTCTCTCGGGGTTGTTTGTCCCGTGTATAGATCTGGGACAATGTTCGGGTCGTGACATGACTTAATCGATGGCTATACTAGATTGTACATCCAAGAGTTAGTCATGCTACATGGATTTCCATTATCCATCATTTCAGATAGGGGTACTCAGTTCACCTCTCCGGTTTGGAGATCATTTCATAAGGGTCTTGGCACATAGGTAAAGATTAGTACCGCTTTTTACCCTCAAACAGATTGGCAGGATGAGAAGACCATTAAAACCTTGGAGAATATGTTGTGAGCCTGTGTGATTGATTTCAGAGGTAGTTTGGGTGACCACTTGCCTCTTATCGAGTTTTCTTATAACAACAGTTACCACCCGACTATTCAGATGGCTCCGTTTGAGGCTCTTTATGGGTGGAGGTGTAGGTCACCTATTCGTTGGTTTGAGGTAGGTGAAACAACCTTGATAGGACTAGATTCAGTTCATGAGGCTATAGAGAAGGTACAGTTTATTAGAGATAGGCTGAAAATAGCTCAGAGTCGACATAAATCCTCTGTGGATGTGAGGAGAAGAGACCTTGAGTTTGTCGTGATGATTTGGTGTTTTTAAAGGTATCTCCTATGAAGGGAGTTATGAGGTTCAGAAAGAAGGGGAATCTTAGATCCCAATATGTTGGGCCATACCGGATTGTGACACACGTTGGTAATGTGGCGTATGAGTTGGAGCTATAGATAGAGTTAGCTTTGGTGCATCTGGTGGTCCATGTGTCCTTGTTGAAGAAATGCATCGGAGATCCATCTCTAGTTGTTCTTGTATAGAATATTGGGGTGAGGGACAACCTTACTTATGAAAAGTTACCATTTGATATCCTCGATCGTCAAGTTCGTAAGTTCAGGAATAACTAAGTAGCCTCGGTGAATGTTTTATGGAGGAACCAGCTAGTTGAGGGAGCTACGTGGGAAACCGAAGAAAATATTATGGCTAGATACCCGCACCTATTCTCTCCTAGTTCTGGTCCAGCTTGAGGTATAAATCTCATCCTTAGTAGTCTATTCAGTTTTATGTCAAGTTCGTGCATGTAAGTTCCTTCATGTTTTAGCATGTATGTATGTTTCACGAATTCAGTTTACGCATGTATCTCATGTTCGGAGTCATTCACTCCATTAGTCTCAGTTACAGTTGTTCCGTCTTGGGATTTCAGTTCCTTCCCTATCCTTTCAATATGTTTATTCTATTTCGAGAATGAATATTCCCAAGGGAGAGATATTGTAATACACCGAAAGATCCTAACACTATATGAGAGAATTGGAAGTGAGTTCAGCAGAAAAATCTGCATTTTTGCCTCAGAATGACTCGTGGTACTAGTCATTGTGAGAAGTAACAAACCGTGGGATGAGTCATGGTGGAGTTCTGAAACTGGATATCTAGACCATGAGTTGTGGTGCATGGGTATGACTCGTGGTTAGGAGTCGTGGTAGGAAACCACGAGTCATGGTTTGTAACCACGAAAAGGTTCAAGGAAAGTGAGAGTTAAAAATCAGCGATGACGGGTGGACTCACGACCTGTGGTAACATGTAACAACTCGTTATGGGCGTTCATGGTATGATCTTCAGGAGCTAGTCCCCGACCAGTGGTAACAACGAGAGGTGACCACGAGTCATCACTTCATGGTACGACTCATGGTAAGAGTCGTGATGACTGGCAGTGTATATTTTCTAGAATTTTCGTTAAGGGTATTTTAATAAACCCTAATCTCCTAGGTCCTAAACTACATCGTATTAAACATGAAAAAGAGTGTATTAAGGGTATTACTCACCCTAGATCACCCATTACTCTCCTAACACTCTCAATTGAAGAACCAAGACCATCAAGATAGGATATCCTAGGGTTCTTCCTCAAGTTTCTTCTATAATCAAGTGGGATTTAAATTTCATCTGGGGATTGATTAATTCAGGTATATGGATATATCAGTGAGGGTTCCTTTCAACCTCATGTCCCTTCTTCAATCAAAAGTATGATCACCAATTTTCCCAAAGCCCTAATTTCACAAATTTCGATTCTATGTTGGATTTTTAAATTCTTTCACGGTTCCTTTATGGGTAAAGCTGATTTAAGATAAAAAATATGATTTCCATGATAGGATTTATGATATCTTCTAGTATTTTATAAAATTATGACATTTTATGATTCAAGCATGATTATTAAACTTTAGGACTAAATTCCTTCTTATGAATTTCTTTGATCCTCTTATGAATTTTAAATCTCTCAAGCCCTAATTTATGACTTATAAATTATGATACATGATTTCCTACGAGTATCTCTCATGAATTTATGAATTAAAGTATGAGAATTTTAAATAATATATAATTTCTTTCATGATTCTTATGATTATGATTATGGCCAACTCACAGACCCTATTTCATGGCTAGTTTACATATTCCCAGCATGTGTTAGGATATCATGATTTAAGCTAGCTCACGAACCTCATGAATGTGTTCCCTACCATGATATGAGCACTATATATGTTCTGGGAGTAGTACTTAATACCGAGTAGACTGGGGTCCAAGCATACCTCGAGTCTCAGAATTATGTGCCAATGTAGCCATGATGCAATCTTCCTTGAGAATTTCCCTCTTTGCCCATATGAACCTTTCATGAATTATGTCTAGCACTTTTTCATGGTTCTACCTTTGGCAAGGTAAGAATACCCTCCTGAATAGGGATTTACAGATCGGGCCCCATGTGTGCTCATGTGGGGTATTGTCGGTTACAAGAATCTCCCATTGTTCCGTATGTTATGTGTCACGTCCCACCTTGGGAGTATGACTGGCACCTGGTTTCATACTGGAATCTGAACTAACCTGACTGGGCTTATGCACTTCTGGTGCATGCTTTCTTTTCAAATCAAGTAAACAACAAGATATATCTCAGCTATAAACATAACCTCCAGCCGACAAAGCCGCATAGCCACCTGTAAAATGAAACCAACCAACAAAAAACATGCAATAAAGGAATACTATGCGGGCTGACAAGACCACCATGCTATTTAGTAATAACAGAATGAAAATAGGTAAGTATAACAATACTATAGTCGACAAGGCTGCTAACTAAAAGCTAAATTGGGCCCCACACGGCCATTACACAAAATAAACATACATAGGCCCCACACGGCCAACAAAAAAACCTAAAACTGGGAATCTGTAGCCTGCAAGCCTCTAATAGTGAAATAATGGTTGGGACAAGGCCCCGACCTACCCATAAACTATATAACAAAAGAACAAACCTTCTAACTAACAACCCGGGAGAAAAGGAGTTGATTAGACCGCTGACTTTGGCTGATGACTGGGGAGGTCCTGAACTGTGTCTAACCATACCTAAGTGAAGTAATGTAGAAACCCAAAGATAGGCATCAATACAATATGTACCGAATATATAAGCCAGTAATGAAAATGACTAAATAATACTGACAATAAACCTGAAAATGATTCAATAGGAAGAATAAGAGATACAACCTGCATTGTCCTAAAACCTGTTGTATAACTAAATAAATAATGAAAACAACAACCTCACCTAGCCCCCATAAGTTCGGGAGGTGCAACCAGCACAAAATAACCCGCTCGGGACCCCCATAAGCCCTAGCGAGTACACTTTAATCTATATACCCCTAACAAGGTCAATAAGTCAACAGATAACTATAGCAAACCTGCATGTCCCCTGGGTCTGCAACTGAGCCCGCTCGGCTCCTACAGCTGTGTCTCAATCTGATGGACTCCTGTAACTGCACCATACGCACATAGGCTTGACGAGGGTCAGTGATTCTGATACGGCATAAAAATAATAGTCCAGCTATGGATGGACTTTAATATGGCTCGTGGGCCTGAGTATAGTCCCTTGGGACAGCTTATAGCTCCTTGGAGCGATCCATATAGCTCCGTAGGCAATGACACAGCTAGTAACCTTGAGGTTGGACAACGGAAGGATATATAGGGTAGGGTCAGCCCCAATCTAAACAGGAAATGCTAATCATAACTAATAGTAGCCGCTAACCACAATATTCATGCTTCTATATTTCTTACAAGGATTTAGGTCGTATATTATATGATAGGAATAACTTATGAAGAAATTCTCTTTAACATACCTCGGATGCCGACTTTCAGTTAACTAGTGTGTTTCAACTTGTAAATGGTGGTTCCACCCAAGTGCAACCCTTCTGCTGAGAGAATGGGGGTAGTTTCAATATTAAATTCGGCAAATAATTATAAATTTCGATAATAATATCAACTATAATTTAACTTTGAATGACTTGGCAAAAACCTATAATTTCTCGAGAGTTCAGAAGGGAGAAATGCTTACCTAATGCAAGTGGCCACTTATGATTCAATTTGGAGTAATCCTGAAAACTTTTACTCGATGGGGTTCCTGTATGCCAAGCGAATTTTCAAGAAATAACTCCGTAGAAATGTTTCCCATAGACCTAGAACTTGTTACCTAAAGTTAATTTGCGTTTGAGCGATGTTTGATTTCGTAACTAGAACATAACGTGATTTCTCTGATTTTGGATGTGGGTTCATTTGATAATGAATTAATAGGGCAGTGGCCTAGGGGCACCTAGCACCGGAAAATGCACCACAGGTGTGCCACACCCGCGCCTCCCAGGGTGCCAGTATGCCTAGTGCTACCCAATACACAGGCCGGCTGGCACATCGCACTGGCCCCTCACGGCGTGGACTCGCCCGACCTTGCTTTCGAGGCTCTTCCCACACGCGTCAAACTCTCATTACTCGCCATAAATCTACGTGCACGCACACTAACCGCTAACGTATTATGGGATGTAACATCCTCCCCCACCTTAGGAACATTCATCCTCAAATTTCATTTTCAGGTTTAAAGGAGTTAATTCTTTTTAACTAATACTAAGGAAAATTTCGGCAGAGTCTTCTCTATAATATGGGCTATCCGGAAACCTGAAACGTAGAAAAGTCTAACATAGGTGCCTCACAGGATGCTATAAATAGCTACTCCACCATATAGAGATAACCAACCAAACAGTGCTAGTAATATAAGAAGATAAATAACAACTGACAACAACCTCACCTCACCGGATATTCTAGGTCAATCCTGGAATAAGTGAGGATACCTAGACTTCATGTTATCCTCAGCTTCCCAGGTCATCTCTTCTTTATTTCTGTTCCTCCACAGAACTTTAACGGGAGCCACATCTTTAGTTCTTAACCTACAAACTTGCCAATCTAGTATAGCAACTGGAACTTCTTCGTAGGCTAACTCCTCAGTAACTTGAACATCCTCAACTAGAACAATCTAGGATGGGTCCCCTATGCACTTTCGTAACGTGGATACGTGAAAGACTGGATGAACAGATTCAAGCTTTGGAGGCAATTCTAGCTCATATGCCACTCGGCCTATCCTCCAGAGGATCCAATACTGGCCAATAAACCTAGGGCCAAGCTTTCCCTTCTTACAAAATCTCATCACGCCCTTCATCGGTGAAACTTTTAGGAATAATAATCATTAACCTCGAATTCTAGGTCTCTACGCTGCACATCAGAGTAAGACTTTTGATGACTCTGGGCTGTCAGCAAGCTCTCCCTAATGAGTTTTTCTTTCTCTTCTGACTGGTGGATCATATTTGGTCTAATTAGTTCTGACTCCCCTACTTCGAACCATCTGATGGGGGACTTGCATTTCCGTCCATACAAGGCCTCATAAGGTACCATCTAGATTGCAGAGTGATAACTGTTATTGTATGCAAATTCCACAAGGGGTAAATGCTCGTCCCAACTTCCTCCAAAGTCTAGCACACACACCCGTAACATATCCTTGAGCATCTGAATTGTGCGCTCTGCCTGACCGTCTGTCTGAGGATGGAATGTTGTACTCAGATTTACCTGTGTCCCCAAGCCTTTCTGAAATGATTGCCAAAATCTAGCTGTAAATTGTGCCCCTTTGTTAGAAATAATAGATACGGGGTCACCATATAGTTGGACTATCTCTTTAATGTACAACTCAACATATTCTTCAGCGGAGATGGTAATCCTGACTCGCAGAAAATGAGTTGACTTCGTTAATCTGTCAATAATGACCCAAATAGAATCGAATCTACGCTTGGTACAGAGTAATCCTGTCACAAAGTCCGTATTGATTGCTTCCCATTACACATAGGCACCGCTATCTCCTGTGTTACCCATCGGGTTCCTATCTTCAGCCTTTACCTACTAGCAGTTAGGACACTGTGCTACAAATGTTTCTACACCCTTTTTCATTATAGGGCACTAGTATATCTCCTTTATGTCATGGTAGATCTTCGTCGAACTTGGATGAAGAGAGTAACGAGAATAATGTTCCTCTGCCATGATCTGCTGGCAAAGTCTTGATACATCTGGAATGCAGAGACGACCCCTAAATCTCAAGACCCCTTCTTCTGTCAATTCGAAGGCGGTTAATTTGCCTACTGAACCTTACTTCTGAGCTGTACTTGGTTAGGATCCTCATACTGCCGCTCTTTTAGTTCCACAACCAGGGATGATACTACGGTATTCTGAATCACAACCCTATTATTCTCTGAGTCTACTATCCGAACGGCTAAGTTGCCTAACCGGTGCAACTCTCTAGTCATTTCCTACTGTTCTGGCCTTAAATGTTCCAAGCTTCGCATAGATTTGTGGCTTATGCATTTGCTACAATATTAGTTTCCCCTGGGTGATACAAATTGTTCATGTCATAGTCCTTCAGCAATTCTAACCAATGATGCTGCCGCAGGTTCAACTCTTTCTATGTGATGATGTACTGGAGGCGCTTGTGATCAGTGAGGCTCTTGTGATCAGTGAAAATATCTACATGCACACCATATAAGTAATGCCTCCAAATTTTCACGGCATGAACCACTGTAGCTAACTCCATATCATAGGTGCGATAGTTCTTTTCATGCTTCCTGAGCTGCCTCAAAGCATAAGCAAAATACCTTACTGTGTTGTATCTAGAAACACCCTAACCCAATGCCTAAAGCATAACCCTCTGAACCTTTCGGCAAGGCTAGCACTAGTGCCGATGTCAATATGTTTTCAATTCCTAGAAGCACTACTCACAGGCCTCGGTCCAATGAAATTTGGCTGCTTTCTAAGTCAATTTAGTCAAAGGCACTGACAGGGTAGAAAATCCTTCCACAAACCTTTTGTAATACACGACTAATCCCAGCAAACTGCGACCCTCCGTTGGAGTGGTAGGTYTAGGCCATGTCTTTACTACCTCGATTTTCTGTGAATCAACCTGAATACCCGTCTCTGATACAATATGGCCCAGGATAGCTACAAAATTCAGCAAATTTAGAACATTTTGCATATAACTGGCAATCTCTACAAATCTGGAGTACCATTCGCAAATTATCCCTCTGTTCTGCTTCTGAATGGGAATACACCAAAATGTCATCGATGAATACTATCACTACTCACAGGCCTCGGTCCAATGAAATTTGGCTGCTTTCTAAGTCAATTTAGTCAAAGGCACTGACAGGGTAGAAAATCCTTCCACAAACCTTTTGTAATACACGACTAATCCCAGCAAACTGCGACCCTCCGTTGGAGTGGTAGGTTTAGGCCATGTCTTTACTACCTCGATTTTCTGTGAATCAACCTGAATACCCGTCTCTGATACAATATGGCCCAGGATAGCTACGAAATTCAGCCAGAACTAAAATTTAGAACATTTTGCATATAACTGGCAATCTCTACAAATCTGGAGTACCATTTACAAATTATCCCTCTGTTCTGCTTCTGAATGGGAATACACCAAAATGTCATCGATGAATACTATCACAAACAAATATAAATATGTCCTGAAGATGTTGTTAGTCAGATCCATGAACACACCGGGGCATTCATCAACCCGAAGGAAATAACTAGAAATTCAAAATGATCGTACCTAGTCCTGAAAGATGTCTTTGGGATATCATTCTCCTGAACCCGTACCTGATGATATCCTAACCTTAAGTCAATCTTGGAAAAATATGTTTTCCCGTTGCAACTGATCAAACAAGTCATCTATCTTGGGAAGTAGGTATTTATTTTTAATAATGACCTTATTCAGCTGCCGACAATCTATACACATACGTAAGGAGCCATGTTTCTTTCTTACAAATAGAACTGGTGCACCCCACAGTGACGTACTTGGCCTGATAAAGCCATTCTCTAACATGTCTTTCAACTGTTCCATCAATTCTCTCAACTCAACAGGAACCATTCGGTAAGGAGGGACGGATATAGGCTGAGTACCTGGAAGCAAGTCGATAGAGAAATCAATTTCCTGTTCTGGGGGAATACCAGAAAGTTCATCTAGAAACTCATTAACCATTGGAATGGGATAAAGAGTCAGGGATTCTACTTACACATCCTGAACCCTGAAAATATGATAAATACAGCCTTTTGCTATCGACTTTTTTGCTCGAAGATAGGATATTAACCTATCTTTTGGCGTAGTAGCACTACCCTTCCACTCTTGTACTACCTCCCCTGGAAAGTGGAATCAGACAGTCTTGGTCCAACATTCTACATAGGCATAACATGGCGCTAGCCAATCCATACCCATAATTGCATCAAAATCAATCATTTCGAGCTCCACTAAATCTGCTAAAGTTTGGTGATCGAAAACCTCTACTGTTTAACCCCGGTAAATCCTTTTAGCTATAATGGAATCACCGAAAGGTGTAGACACCGAGAAGGGTCACTGAATAAATTTCGGTGTTATACCAAACTTTAGGGCCACTAGTGGAGTAACATTTGAAAATGTGGAACCTGGGCCTATCAAAACATAAACTAAGTGAGAGCAAATTTCCAACATACCTGTCACAACATCTGGCGACGATTATGAATCTTATTTCCCCAGTAAAGCATAAGTGTAATCCAAACCGCTGCTTGAACTGGATGCCCGTGACCTGCCTCGGCCTCTGCCGACTGGAGCTAAGGGCCTGCGCCCTACTAAAGGTATTGGGGCATGTGACCCTACTGAAGATCTATCCTATCTGTCCCGATCACTCTGACCTCTAGCTGGACAATCCCTCATCATGTGACCCTCTTCTCCACAGATGTAACAAGCGGTATAACCATATTTGCACATCCTAAAATGACGTCGACTGCAAATAACACAACGTGGAACCGTGGACCTGCTCTGATCTTACCCCCTCTGCTGCTAACATCTAGATTCCCAGGAGCTCTTGACGGGTCTTGACTGCTCCTGACGGTCTGGTCTACCACCGTGCTGCTGTGGGGGTGGAGGTCTTTGTGGCCTGCCTGATATTCATGGCCTAGGTTCAGCTTGAAGTTATGCCTACATATCACTTGGCCTGGCCCTACGGTGCTGCTCTTGGTTTGTCCTTTCTACCTCCCGCTGTCACTGCCTGATCCCCTCATATTCTAAGTGAAAGCCTGAATGCGGGAAATGTCCATGTCCTCCCGTAAAGTAGCTGTAACACAAGTTTCCACATACTTTAGGAGCATCCCCATAATATACCGTTGTACAGTTGCTGGCATGGCATCGACAAAAGCTGGCACATATCTGGCCAAAGAATCAAATCTCATAGCATATTCCCAAACACTCATCGAGCCCTGCTCCAGGTGCAAAAACTAGTCCACCCGAGCCTGTTGGATTTCCTGAGGCAAGTAGTGATCCATAAAGGCCTCTAAGAAGCTAGACTAAGTCGGAAAGGGAGCATCTCTACCTCAGGTATTCTCTCAGCTCTCATACAATAATATTGCTACGTCCCGTAATCAAAATACCACTAAGTCAACCGACTCCTCGGGCGTACCATGCATCACCCTAAAAATCCTCTGTAACTAGCCCATGAAGTCCTGAGGGTCCTCTCCCCGGTCTCTCCCTGTGAATTGTGAGAGACTCAAGGCTAGGAACTCTCGCACCCTAAAACTTCCAGGTCCTCTCGAATATTCAGCAACCACTGGTACCACGGGCTAGTGCTGAACGGCCATCATCTCAGCTAACATATAGACAGCGCTCCTAACCACCTGATAGGATTGTATAGGTATAGGAATTGCTGGAGGTGGTGCCGATATGTCCGCTTCCCTGAAGGACTCCTGGCGTGGTTGAGACTATTGGGGAGACCAGGTTGAAGTCTCCCAATTTCCCTCAGATTGGGCTGGCTCTGACTGGGGCACCCTGCTAGTGCCCTCTCCTACCACAACATCTAACTTCCAACCATTCGTAGTTTGTCATGTGTCCGACATTTCTCTGTAGATAAGTAGAATAAGGTAAGCTTAGGGACTCAACCCTATACAACATAGCTCTACAGCACGACTGAAGAAGAAGGAAGGGTAACCATGTTATTATGCCTCATAGCCTCCTGCCTATGGAATGTGGTGCACAAAACACCCTTGACAAGACACTCTATACCGACTCCGTAGGAAACGACCTGCTCTAATACCAAGTTTGTCATGCCCCACGTTGGGAGGCATGACTGGCACTTGGTACCATACTGGAATTTGAATTGGCCAGATTGGGCTTATGCATTTTGGTGCATGCCTGCTCTTCAAATCAAGTTAACAATGAGCTATATCTCGGTTGTAAACACAACCTCCGGCCGACAAGGCCGCATAGCCACGAATAAAAAGAAAAGAGCTAACCAACAACATGCAATAAAGAGATCCTATGCGGGCCAATAAGACCACCATGCTGTCTAGTTATAGTAGAATAAAAACAGGTAGTCATAACTATACTATAGCTGACAAGGCTGCTAACTAAAAGCTAAATTGGGCCCTACAAAGCCATTACACAAAATAAACATACATAGGCCCTACACGGCCAACAACAAAACCAACAACAGGGAATCTATAGCCTACAATACTCTAAGAGTGGAATAATATTTGGGACAAGGCCCTGACCTACCCATAAACTGTTGAATAAAAGAAAAAACCATTCTAACTAACAACCCCGGAGAAAAGGAGTTGATTAGACCGCTGACTCAGGCTGATGACTACGGAAGTTTTGAACCGTACCTGCAGGAAAGTAATGCAGCACCCCAAAGATGGGCGTTAGTACAATATGTACTGAATATGTAAGGAAGTAATGAAAATGATTGAATACTACTAATAATAAAACCGAAAACAATTCAATAGGAAGAATAAGAGATAGAACCTACATTTCCCTACAACCTACTGTATAAATAACAATAAATAAAGAAAAGAAGAACCTTACCTGGCCCCCATAAGCCCGGAAGGTACAACCAACATAGAATAACCCTCTCGGGGCCCCCATAAGCCCTGACGAGCACACTTCAATCTATATACCCCTAAAAAGGTAAAAATAATTCAACAGGTAACTATAGCCAACCGGTCTTCCCCTTGGATCCTCAGCTTAGCCCGCTCAGTTCTTGTAGCTGCGTTTGAGTCCGGTGGACTCCTGTAACTACACCCTGGGCACATAGGATCGACGAGTGTCAGTGATCTCGATATGGCATAAAAATAATAGTCCATCCATGGATGGACTGTAATATGGCCCTTGGTCCTGATTATAGTTCCTTGGGATAGCATATATCTCCTTGGAGCGATCCATATAGCCCCGTAGGAGATAACATAGCTACTAACCCTGAGGTTGGACAACGGAAGGCTATATAGGGTAGGGTCAGCCCCAACCTAAACAGAAAATGCTAATCTCAACTAATAGTAGCAGTTAACCACAACATTCATGCTTCTAGATTTCTTACAAAGATTTAGGTCATATTATGATACGACAGGAATAACTTGTCAAAGGAATTTGCCTTAACATACATCGGATGCTGACTTTTGATTAACTAGCGAGTTTCAACTTCTAAATGGCAGTTCCACCCACCTGCAACCCCTATGCTGAGAAAATAGGGATAATTTCAATACTAAATTCAAAAAATAATGATAACTTTGGATAATAATATAAACTATAATTCAACTCCAAATGACTCAGCAGAAAACCTACAATTTCTCGAGAGTTCAGAAGGGAGAAATGCTTACCTAATGCCCGTAGCTATCTATGATTTAATTTGGAGTAATTCTGAAAACTTTTACTTAGCAGGGTTTTGGTATGTGATCTTGGGCATAATTGCATGCCCAAGTGCTACTTTATAACTCAATTTTGGTCTTGTTTATCTACTTAGTTATATACATTTTCATGTGATTTTATATAAATGTGAATATATGTACTAACCAACATGATTAGTCCATATTTTTGTAGGTTTAAAATTAATTTGAGGAAGTAATCTATGAGTTGGTGAAGTAGAGGAATGGAGTCGGAAGCAAATTGCAAAAGTCGGCAAGGAACCATGCCTTGGCAAGGCTGGCCGGCCCAGTAGTGTGTCACGCTGTGCGTGTGCCGCGCCCAGCGTCGTGCCACGCCAATGCCAGGCGCGAGAGGAAGGCAGCAAGCAAGCACCCTGCGTTCCAGCGCCGCGCCACGCTAGGCAACCTGCACGCCAGCATCGTGTCACGCGTGCCATCGCGCTGCACAGGCAGCGTGCCACGCCGGCCATCGCGGAAAGCCTCAGCCTATTTTCATCCTAAGGAGATTTCCAGTGTGCATCCGCATTACCTCCGTGTCACAGAGGCAGTGCTCCGCGATACATTCCGTGACACGGAGCAATTCCACGACAGGCATAATTTTGTACAATTCTCATTTACTATAAATAGAACCCTTAGATCCTAAAATCATTTTTTCACGATTTTATTCTGAAAAACCACCTAGAAGGGGGAGAACTCACCTAAGGTTCGTCAATTTCATCTTCTCTTCTACCAATTCTTGTAAGTATGTTACTTTAACAATGTTTTCTTGTAATATTACGAACTTGAATGGCTAGAACCCTTCCTCTAGGGTTGAAGCCATGAGTTATGAGTGTGTTTTTAAGAATTTGTTTTGGAATTAAGTTATTGATTGTTGTTTTGACTTGCATTCTTAATTATTGGTTGTTTTTATGATTGATCACCATGAAAACATACATGTTAAACTTAGGCAAATGCTTGAGAAAGCAAACCTCAGGAAGAACATAAGAATGTAGGAAGAAAGTTCTTGTCTTTTGGTAAGATTTTGTGGTTAGGATACAAATATACCTAATACCTTGCTTGGTTGATAAAATAGGAAGAGAGAAAGACACCGGCTTAGATTTGTCACTCCACCACTCGAAGAAGTAGTTGTGAAGCTA
>JACEIK010004907.1:79463-104974 GCA_018107945.1 Datura stramonium
GACCACATTTAGACTTAATTAAACTTTATCGAAAACTTTTATAATCAACACTTGCGGCATTTAATATCACACTTGAACTTGATAGTTAGCTAAATTGGTCAGTCCCTGTGGGTTCGACATCCGGCTCTTCAAAAGGGCCACTATATTACTTGCACGACCCGTACACTTGCGGGGGTAGAACAGTATGCCGAGCGAATTTTTAAGAAATAACTTCGTAGAAATGCTTCCCGTAGGCCTAGAACTTGTTACCCAAAGTTAATTAGCATTTGAATGACATTTGATAAAGTAATTAGACGGAAATTTGATGAACATGGCATTCTTTCTCTAATTTGGGTCGTGAGTTCATTTTATAATGAAATAAAATTAAACAAAGAAGGTTTATATAGGCATAGGGCGGTGGCCTAGGGGTGCCTCGCACCGGCCAACACGCCACAAGCGTGCCGCACTGCGCCTCCTAGGGCGCCAGTATGCTTGGCGCGCTACGCTGCCCAGTGCACAGGCCATCTGGCGCATCGCACTAGCCCCTCGTGGCCTGGCCTCGCCTGACCCTTCTTCCAAGGCTCTTCCTGTATACATCAAACTCTCATTACTCGTCGCAAATCCCTGCACATGCACACTAACCTCTAACATCTTATGGGGTGTAACATTATACATGATCATGTTATGATGTTTATGGCTCAATTTGTGATTTATACGACTTTTTTATGATTACGACTATGACCATTTATGAACAGTTTTAAAAGCCTTGAGCCCTCATGTTTAAGTTAAGACTTCTTCAGAATTGTTATTCTCTCATGTACTCTTATGTATTTTTATGGTCCTTTTGACTTAACCCACATATTCAGTACATTTCAAGTACTGACCGCATACTCTATGTTGTATCGTCTCATGATAGAAGTCCGAGCGATCAGGTTCCGCCTGGCCGTTGGCCACTCCCATTCCAGTCCAATCATCCTCTATCTTCTGTGTTTCCTCATCCACCGAGGACATGCAGTTTATCTATTATTTTGTTATTTTCTAGTTTCGGACTTTAGAGAGCTAGTTGGAGGTGTTGTCCCATTATCTTGTCAGACAGTTAGAGTCTTATTCAGACATTATGTAGTTATTCAGCTTTTGTTGAGTGTTGACTATTCATACCCTTATGAGTTCTTATATTTAGAATTCCGCGTTATTAATGTTATGGTTTATTTTCAATTTTAGCTATGCTCTTGAATTACTAGGATTATTCCATAGGTCCATTTGGGGCCATTCATGATTTTAGGTCCCATGTCTCGATCTGGGGTGCTAGCTCGGGTCATGAAAATCATGGCCAATCAGACTGAGATGGTAGCTGATCAAGCAAATATGGCCTTAGAGTTAAAGGATCAGCAGTTGGCCACTAAAAACTTAGAGAAGTAGAAAGGTCAGTTGGCAGCTGCACATGATAATAACCGCCGGGAGGTTTACGTAGTGATACAGATACAAACCCATGGCAGGTCATGGCGAGATGTCTGAGAAGTGGCAAATAGTTAGCTGAGACACCACTGAAAGAGAAGAAAAATGCGGTGGAGCCAGAGTTGGTCAGACTTGATCCATCAGCCGAACAAAGTAATAATCAAAAAGCTGCAACACACAATTCCCAATCAGCAGTTTAGGCACCATAGAGACCACCACCCCCATCCCTAAAAAGGCTCAAGAAGAGCAACGAGGATGCATTCTTTCAGAAGTTTGTTGATATTTTCAAAGAACTTCACATAAACTTTCCTCTTATTGACCTTTTGAAGGGAATGCCCAAGTATGCTATGTACTTGAAGGATGTGGTGGCCAACAAGATGAGGATTATGGATGTGCAGACTATAGCACTCACTAAGGAGTGCAGTTTTAGGGTGACGAGCAAGATTCCCAAAAAGCTCAAAGACCCAGGGAGTTTCATCCTCCCCGTACAAACAGGTGGAAAAGAGGTGATGAGGTCCTTCTTTGATCTATGGGCAGCAGTGAACTTGATGCCCCTATCTCTGTTCAATACACTTGGTTTGGGAAAAACAAGGCCCACGAGAGTGACGTTCCAGCTGGTAGACAAGTCAAGGGTGGATCTAGAGGGTATTATCGAGGACCTGCTCATCTATGTAGGTAAGTTCATCATACCTGCTGATTTCATAATTCTAGATTTTGAGGTTGATAACAAGGTACTTCTTATTCTACGACGTCTATTCCTGGCCACTAGAGAAGCGGTAATTGATGTTAGAGTCGACACCCTGAAAATGAGGGTGAATGATGAGGAGGAGATGTTCAGAGTGTATCAAGAAATCCACCTCCCAAAACACTGCATAGATCTTTGCAAGATCAATGAATTGATATAGGATAAGTGTGGGGTGGTGGATTCCAAAGGTCCACTTCTGAAGGATCTCTTAACAAATGAGCCCAAGTCTTTTATGGGTAATTTGCCAAAGAAGTTGGTAACGGAGGTTATGAAGGTGAATAGGGAAAGTGTGGAGGCTTTACCCTCTCGAGTAAAGAAAAAAGAGAAGATGGTTCCCAAAAGGGATCGTGCCGCGATGTACAATCAAGCTCTGCTTGGGAGGCAACCCAAGAGCGCCACAGGTATGATTTCCATTTCGTTTGTTTTAATTTTGTTTATTTGCACTTTTGTTGTTGTTTTTGATTAAGGATTCACAGGAAAAGGGGGAAGTCTAATTACCCTTTGAAGCAGAAGCAAAGGAGCATGGAAAAACATAAATGTGGGGTTGATGACCCAAGTGATGAAAAATGGATGAAGAACATGCTGCTAGCTAGGCCTAGAGGCTTCAAGAAGTATCTCTAACCTTGTTGTGATTTTAATTGATGCTTTGGGGACATAGCATATATTAAGTGTAGGGTGAGGGAAATTTCAAAAAATTTTAGGTTGATTTAGGGGGGATCATGTGCTTGGTTTGAAATTTCTTTGATGTAAAGTGTGAATTGAGCATAATTCACCCACCCTTTTGTTTTTCTTTTCATTTCTTTTTCGAAGGGGGGCACTTTCAACAGATAATAAACCTTTTATCTTGTCTATAAATAGGTGTTTTAGTCATAGTTAAGGACTTTTATTGATGATGGATGGATGATGACCATGTTGAGGGAAATGAGTCATTAGGATTTTGTTGTTGAACCTTTAACTAATTGATGGATAGATGCTCCTATTGAGTACTGTACATGATTTTAAGAGGCAAGTAGATTTCTAATTAGGAAGCATGTTGAGCAATTGTATGACTTTGTTTGAGACACTTAGGCTCAGGAATGTGACTTTGTATGCTTTATGCTTAATGTTGAATTCATGTGATTATCTGTATGGGTCTATCTAGAATTGAACTTGTGTAGTGAGTGTAAGGTTTTTCATGTATTCCATGCTATCATATAGTGTGTACAACTTTTCTGCTGCATTTGCAAAGAGAAATGAGGGATATTTATCATAGGAGATGATGTAGGAATTTATTTGAATAAGCCTATTTTCATCTATGCTTTATCTACCCTTTGTATAATCTAGTTATCCCATTGAGCCTTTAAGATATTTTTTGTTAGCCATAATAAAAGTTTAATCCTTTTCTTTCAATAGACCATAATTTTATCCAAAACTCCTAAGCGCTTAAGTTAAAAATGCATAAGAGTCAGCGGAGTAAGTATATTGAAATGAAGGGAAATAGTTGGTTGTGGAAGTTGAAGAAAAGAGTAAAGGGTGCAATTGTCCAAAATGTCCATGTGTCGGTAGGATGTCAAAAAAACAAAAGAATGTTTAATGCTTGAGTACTCCTTACTAATAATAACATAAGTGTGCTTAAAGAATTGGGTAAATAAAAAGAAAATTGAGAGTTGAAAAGAACAAGGGGTGAAGTAAAAGAATAAAAGAGGATGTTCTCATTGATAAAAAGTGATGTATTAAAAGTGCTTATGGAAGATAGTCACTATTACTGGCGAGAATAGTACCTACCCATCCCATAGCATACATTGCTTCCCATAAGTCCTACATGATCTTACTTTTCGATGTTCCTATATTAGTGGAATAATACATTAAGGGCAAGCATAGGGTTCATTGGATGTTGCATGTGAATTCGTTTTGCGAGTTAGTGTAATTGTATTCATATACCCATACATGTTATAAGTTTAAAAATTGCAAGTGAAAATGGGTATATCTCTTGTTGTGAGGGCACATATTTGAGGAAAGATGAAAATTCATATCGAACTTCTTGATTGGTTAACGTGCATGAGTTTTCTATGGCTGTAGAGTCGATTCTTGAGGCTAAGAGGTCTCAACATNCTAAGAGGTCTCAACATGGTTATACTTGAATTTAAGTGGGTCATATATAACATGCTCTAGTTGAACTTGCCATCTAAATCAGATATTGTAGCCTTTGCTTTAGTCATCTTGCATAAATTGGTGATGTGCGAGTCCTTCTTTTGCATGAGATGTAATGGAGTTGTTCAAGGATGAACAAGGGTTTAAGTGTGGGGTAGTGATATTGGGCATATTTACGTACCCAAGTGATATTTATACCCGATCTTTAGTCGTGTTTTTATCTTAATTTTAGTATAATGTCATGTAATTGGGTGGATAATTGTGTGCACGAACTAACAAACATGATTAGCTTATTTTGTGGGAGCAAATTGCTGAGGAAGCTAATTATGATGTTACATAAGCAAGAAGGATGTTCGGAAAAAAGTATGATGAAGATTGCATGAAGTTAGCATGAAGAGTAT
Source organism: Datura stramonium (assembly GCA_018107945.1). NCBI lineage: Eukaryota > Viridiplantae > Streptophyta > Magnoliopsida > Solanales > Solanaceae > Datura > Datura stramonium. The sequence goes on from JACEIK010004907.1 coordinate 84,174, forward strand.
GTTGCCTCACAAGGGCAGCGTGCCATGCGGGGCCATGCACATGACTAGCGCTGTGTTACGCAGGCGTATGCGCGTGATGAGAAATTGAGGCAGTGTGCCTACACGATAACACCATTCCATGCCAGGCACTACTGTACGTTGGAGTCGTACCATGCCAGCCATGCTCCATGCCAGCTCCCATGCCACACTTAATGGCAACAAGCCAGCACCCTATTCTAGTAGCTATGCGTGACTAGTCCGTGTCACGGAGGAAATGCTTGATGGGCATCTTGACACCGCGCTAGTCTTCACATGCATATATTTCACTCTGTATAAATTAAACAATTTGGTCATTTTTTATTTTCCACTCTTGTATTTCATGAATTCAACCATTGTGATGAATTCTTGTACTAACATGAGCGGCTAAGACCTTTTTGTGAGGGTTAAGGCCATATGACAAGATTATATTAGCATAAATTTCATATGGTTCAAGCATTTATTGTTGTTTGTCTTGCATTCTTGTTATATTATTCATTTTAATGCTTGATCAACATTGAAATGAACTTGTTATTCTTAGGCAAACTTGGAAGAGCAAAACCTTGGATAGAACTAGGAATGCAGGAAGTGAGTTCAAGCCTTTAGGGATGATTTGCAGTTAGGATAGCAATATACCTAATTCGCCTTGCTTGATTCAAAATCGGGAAGATAGCTAAACACCTAATTTGGAATTGTCACATCACCTCTCTTTGATGTAGTTTTGAGGCCAAGTTAGGTTAAATGATTAGAGGTTTGAAAGTCCATAACCAAGGGCATTAACTCCACAAACCACTCCACATAGATAATTGCATATGAATTAGGTTGTCATATCCCTACTCAATGATATAGTTGTGAGGCTAATTCAATTATATTTAGAGGCTCGAAAGACCATGAACCTGGCAGTTATTTGGTGAGACAACAAATGAAAGCAAACACCTGAACTGTTGTGAATTGAAGTTGTATATGCATGTTTGGTATTAACTCTAGATGCTTCTCGTTAGTTTTTTTTCAATTAAATTTGCGATCGCACTTAAATTTAGTATCAACAACAAAATCTTGAAAACTAGCACTTTTGAAATTTGATTTAATACTTGAACTTGATAATTCACTTAAAATCCAGTCCCTATGGGTTCGACATCGGGATTTTAAGAGTCAGTTTACTACTATCATGACTGTATGTGCTTGCTCATGCACCTGAGAACGAGCACATGTGGTGTGGACAATCTCTCAAGTAGCCGTTGTATTGTTCCCACGCCTGATCTAAGGTCTCACCATCTTTTTGCATAAAACTGGAGATCTTCCCTCTTAGCTCTTTTGTCCTCTTTGAAGAGAAGAACCTATTAATGAATTTATGGAAAGAGCCTCCTAAGTAGTGATGGAACCTACTGGTTCATTCTGAAGCCACTCCTTGGCTTCACCAATCAATGAGAACAGAAATAACGTGAGCTTAACATACTCATCTGACACATTCTGATAGTAAAGGTTCTCACTCAGTTCCATGAATGTCATCAGATTTCTGTGAGGATCCTCTTGCGGCTTGCCCTAATATTAGAAAGTATTTTGGACCAACATTATGGTCCCTTCCTTCAACTCAAAGTTTCCAGTGGTGGCCGGCTTGACGATCGCTTTAGAAGCGTTCTCCAAGCTTGGCCTAGCAAAGTTAAGCACTGGAACCCTCTCCTGGTTTTTGTCTTATGCTTGCTCATTATTCTCCAAAGCTAACCTGCGAATGGTTCTCTCAATTTCTAGATCAAAATAAGCCAAGGGTGGTTCTAGATTTCTTGTAGTTGGCATACACTTAGCACAAAAAACCTATAAACTTCAATTACTAACAAACAAAACGTAAAATACAGAATAGCATAATAAAAATCCTAACCTTAAAATGATTAATCAATCCTCAAGTCCCCAGCAATGGCGCTAAAAACATGACGTCGCCCAAGAACACGCAAGAGCACATGGTCGTCAAGTAATATAGGACAGTGAAGTCCCAATTATTGATCCCTCAGAGAATTATCAAATTAATCGCTCAAGGTTGACATCTTATTTCACTATTCTAATAAAAACAGGTAAAATGGGGAATGGTTTGAATATTCTACTATTGTACTTGAAATGTAAATTAACTAATGAACTAAAATCAGTTCTAATGTGTTTGTCCTTCAAATGATGTTGAAAAACTAGTGAAATGGAAGTTTCACTTTAGGTTGAGTTTTCAAGACTTGAAAACAGTAGATTAATTCTTTCTATGGTTGGTAGTTGCAAGTTACTCTCCCATTTCTTGCCATTCTCCCGAACATCAAAGAACTATCCCATGAACCCTAACGTCTATATCCTTATGGTCACAGGAGAAGCATGAGATGACGGTTGTGGCTACTTGTATTCAACTAAACAAGATTGAAGGATATACTCCTATCCTCATCAATGACATCTATCTTGAGCACAGTCGAACAAGAGTCTTTTAATACCTGTTCTATCCTTACTTTTAACCTTTTTAGTTCCCTCTCCCATGTTCAACCAAAAGCCAACAAATTTATTAGAAAGGTGATCAATCTAAAGAATAAGCAATTAACATAAGAATAAACAACCTTTATGAAGAATCAATACTAGAATAAACAAACTATCAAACGTCCGCAATTAGCTAAGGCTAAAACCCTAGGATAGGAGTTTATCCATTCATGCTCAAGTGGAAACCCAAAAGCATAATAATCATTAAAAGTATAAAGGATAAAGAAAAGAAGAAAAACCTAAGTAATGAACTTCTTTTCTCTTCTCCCCAAAAGCTGCATGCAAATTAAGTAAGATGATCTATGACATGCTAATAAATGACCTAGATGTTATATTTATAAGCAAGGCCTCAATAAAACTTTTGCCCTTAAGTAATTAGCTTCAAAATAAGTAAAATCTATCCTAGAGGTGGCCTAGAGCGCTGAGCCATCTACGCGCTAGGTTTAGCTTAATTTTCCACTAAAAGTTTTCTTTGGGCGCCCCACGCCAGCCAATGTACCAAGGTATTACTCAAATTTCTAAACATATAGACCCTTCTGGCGTGCCACGCCACTCAAAGCACAAGAGTGTTGGAAAATTGTCCAAAGTCCAGAATGCTCTTGGGCGCCACGCCACTCATCTTTCCACGGTGTTTATCAAATTTTCTTCTGAAGTTAGGGACCTAGCGTGCCACGCCACCCAAAACACCAATTTTGTGTAGATTTTTCTGATGTTTAAAGGTTGGCGCTCTATGAAAGACAACTCACCAGGCCAACATTCATGAACACTTCTTTCTATTATATCCCGTAAGCCCAAAGATCAAACCCGGGAGTTGAAACAGAGAAAAGTTTGAAAACTAGCACCAAGCACAGGACGGACCGTGAGGTGACCCATGAGAGCATCCCACGAGTTGTGATGTGACTCGTGGGGAGGCCGTGTGATGATCTTAAGAAGATTGGGAAATGGGATCCCCATGGAGGTAACCACGACTCGTGGTTAGGCCCCACGAGTCGTTAAGTTAGTTGTGGGGAGTGGTGTTTGAGTAAAGAGGAAAATGAAGACAGTGTACTTGACGGGAGGACCCCATGAGTTGTGGTCAGTCACCATGATTCGTGGGGAGGGTCGTGGTCAGCTAACTGAAGATTTTTTTGTATGGTGGCAGTGTACATTACAAGTCGTGGTCATCCAGTAACAAGTCGTGAAGTCTTCCCTTATGAGCCAGGAAACCTGATGAGCAGTGTACACCACGGATAAAATTACGAGTTGTGTCCATAAAGGAAGAGTCGTTGGGTCCCCGTCCATCTATAGTTATTTTCTGCGAATTTAGTAAGGGCTTTTCCTTCATTCCTAAGTTTCTAGAGCCTAAACTACATTGTTTAGAGTTATGAATAGTGACTTTTAAAGGGGTTAAATTCATTTTAAGCTATTTTCTTATTCATGCATGCAAGAGTAATAGTAGAGAGATGATGAAGGTCATCTGACAGTTACTTTCTACGAATTTAGTAACGGCTTTTCCGTCATTCCTAAGTTTCTAGAGCCTAAACTATATCATTTTGAGTTATGAATAGTGACCTTAAAGGGGTTAAGTTCATTTTAGGCTATTTTCATATTCATGCATGCAAGATGATAGACTATAGAGGTGATCAAGGCAATCCTTCAAGGTTTTCTTCAATTCCTTCTTGGGCATTCAAGGGAGGGTAAGAATCCGCCATTTACAGGTATGTAGGGTTATGACTAGGTGTTTTCGATCACACCCATGCCAAATCTCTCCTAATTCATGAAGTTTGTTCAAAAATCTTATGGGGTTTTATCTTAAATCTTGTGGAATTCTAATGATCTATCTATGGGTTATTATTTTTCATGATTTAAATTATATTTTATGAATCATAATCAAATTTTACAACTAATTCGATTATAAAGTTATTGAATTCAATTTCTACTAAATTATGCCTAATTATGCATGTTTTATGATAAATTGAATTGTGATTCCCACCTTTATTGTTGATATTCATAAACCCATCATGATTTATGAGTCATAATATGGATTTATTTCAAATTCCCATTATGAAAATATGATTTACAAAGTCTATACATTATCTACAAGTATGCATGAACCTCATGATTTTACTAATTATGTTTTGCCGACTAATGGGCTTTACCCTCATGGCTTGTTCACGTATTTACAAGCATGCTTGTGATTACACTATAGCCCATGAATCTCATGCATATTATACTATGAGCACTATATATGTTTTGAAAGTAGTATTTAACACCGATTAGGTTCGGGGCCTAGGTTTTTCCCTGAATTTCAGAACTAAGTGCCATCGTAGGACCTGATGTGACCTCCCTTCTCACTGCCCTCTTTGCCCAAATGGGCCCTTTAATTGTGTGATATCACACCCTTCACGGTTCTACCCTTGGCAAGGTATGAACACCCTCCCGACTAGGGAATTATAGGTCGAGCTCCATGTGTGCTCATATGGGGTATGTTGGTTATAAGAATATCCCACTATTCCTCATGATCTATGCATGTTTATGATTTTGCACTTCGGCTCAAGTCATGTTCAATAAAGTTTTTCTCTTATGATTATGATTATGACTAATTTACAAATGTTTTGAAAACCTTAAGCCTTATGTTATCGTATGCTACTCATGTTATGAGCATGTTTTCCCGCTCTTATGATCTCTTATGAGTTTTTAAGTATTTTAAATGTTTGTTTTACTTACCTTGCATACTCGATACATTCCACGTACTGACTGCATACTCTATGTTGTATCGTTTCATGATACAGGACCCGACTCTCAAGCTCAGCCCCGTCAGTAGTCCTTTTCAGAGTTTAACGTCCAGCCTTTTTGTGAGTCCTCATTCTCCGAGGACAATATGTTTCAGATATTGATGTTCCCTTTTTGTTTTCTTTTTTTCTGGTTCAGTTGGGGATGTTTTCCCATCAACCATCTGATACGATAGAGGCTTTCAAACATATTGTAGTACTCAATTGTTATGTATTTAGTACGTTCTACTTATCATGCTATGTTATGTTATGTTTATGTTTACTCTATATTGTCATGTTAAGTATTCCACATAATGATATGGGTTTGATGAATGTTCATTCCATGGGTCAACTTGGAGTCTCTCGAGGCTCCTTGTCCCATGTTACGATACAGGCCTATGTTCGGGTCATGAAAAATATGGTATCAGAGCAATAGGTTTGAAGTGTCCTAGGGTGTCTTAAAGCCACGCTAATTAGAGTCTTTTTCATGGGTGTGAAGCGCGCCGCACTTATGATGAAGAGGCTACAAGACATTTAGGAAATGTTTCCTTCTTTCATGATCAATGTCGTGCGATGAAAAGTCTCTCTATCCTTCTAATTCATGCTATTCATGATTGCAGAATCATGGCTCCCCGAAGAATGAATAGTAGGAGGAATGGGAACGGAGACGGCAATGAGGATGCCAACGAGAATGGGCACCAGCAGGTCCCACCAGTTTAGGAGCACCAGGCACCAGAGCAAGTTACCCATGCTGAGTTTCGGGAAGCTATTCAGATGCTCGCGCAGGCCTTGACCGCTCAGGTCAATCAGCAGGAAGTTGGGCATGTTCCGTAATATGGCAATGCAGCAGTGGCCTGAGTTAGGGATTTCTTGAGAATGAACCCGCCAGATTTCCTTGGGTCAAAAGTAGATGACGACTCGCATGAATTCATCAATGAGATTCTAAAGATTACCCAGGTCATGGGGGTGACAAATGGAGAGTGCATTAATTTGGCCTCTTACCAACTGAAAAGGGTGGCGCATATTTGGTTTAAACAATAGAGAGAGAGTAAGGCAATGGGAGTAGGCCCTACAGGTTGGGAAGAGTTCCATGCAGCCTTTTTGGATAGATTATTCTCTAAAGAGATGAGGGAACTGAAGGCGACTGAATTTGTAAATCTGATGCAGGGTGATATGTCAGTTCAAGAGTATGCTCTGGAGTTCACCTAGTTTTCCAAGTATGCCCTAGAGTTAGTGGTAGACTAGAGAGCTCAAGTGAGCTGATTTGGGCATGGAGTGGCGGACTACCTGGATAAGGACTGTAGGATCGCCATGCTGCATCGAGATATAGATTTTCCCTGCATAGTGTTGCATGCCTAACAGATGGAGTCAGTATATCGGAGGAAGATAGAGGCCAAGAAGGCTAGGACAGACAATTATGGGATTTCTCAGCCTAGATCAAGGGGGTGGACAGCACCAGCAGTCTTATCACAAAACTTTTTTATCTCCAGCACCATCATCAGCTAGTACACCATCTAGATCATGAGGGGATCGCAGGAGCAAGGCTTTAGATTCGAGGGGCTAGGGTAGCATGCAGATTGAGCGCACTTTCCCAGCTTGTGCAAGGTGCGACAAGAATCACCCAGGAAGGTGCCTAGTTGGCTCAGATGCTTGTTTCGGTTGTGGAAAACCCGGACACAGACTCAGGGATTGTCCTTCGGCCAGATCGGGGGGCGGTGGAGCCCGTATGCCAGTCGCTGGTTCAGCTGCTCCCGCAGCACGTCCCTTCCAGCAGGATGCCTCGACTAGTTCAGCTGGCGGTCAGCGCCGGAATAGATTTTAGCCCTTGCGACCCCGTCAGGAGCAGGAGACGTCACCGGATGTGATTACTGGTATCTTACGAGTGTTTCACCTTGATGCTTATGCTTTGTTAAATGCAGGGGCTACCTTTTATTTTTTTACACCTTATATTGCTAGTAGCTTTGGAGTCAGTCCCGAAACTCTGTTAGAACAATTTTCAGTTTCTACTCTTGTTGGTGATTCAATTGTAGCTAGGCGGGTGTATAGAAAATGCCCGTCACTATATTGCATAAAGTCACCTCGCAGATCTTGTAGAATTAGCCATGACTGACTTTGATATTATTCTTGGCATGGATTAGTTGTATGCGTGTTATGCTTCTTTTAATTGTAGGACCCGTGCGGTGGAGTTTTGCTTTTAAGGTGAGTCAGTCTTGGAGTGGAAGGGTAGTTCGGTCGTGCTTGTAGGTCGTTTTATCTCCTACCTTAAGGCTAGAAAGATGATTTCTAAAAGTTGTGTGTACTATCTAATTAGGGTTAAGGATGTTGAGTTTGAGACCCCGACTATCCAGTTAGTTCCAGTTGTGTGTGAGTCCCTAGAAGTATTCCCTGATTATTTACCAGGTATTCCTCCTGAGAGGGAAATTGATTTTTGTATTGACCTTCTTCCCGACACGCAGCCTATATCTATTCCTCCCTACAGAATGGCTCCAGCCAAGCTAAAGGAGTTGAAAGAATAGTTGAAGGACCTGTTAGATAAGGGTTTCATTAGACCAAGCCAGTCATCATGGGGTGCATTAGTTCTCTTAGTCTGAAATAAAGATGGTTCTCTTCATATGTGTATTGATTACCGGCAATTGAACAAAGTCACCATCAGGAACAAGTATCCTCTGCCTAGGATTGATGATTTATTTTACCAGCTTCAGGGTGCCAAGTATTTTTCAAAGATAGATCTTAGATCCAGGTACCATCAGCTCAGAGTTCGGGAGAGCGATATCCTGAAGATAGCTTCAGGATGCGGTATGGTCATTATGAGTTTGTAGTTATTTGAACCAAAGATGGAAGATTTTGAGGGTTATCAAATGATACATAGTGTCTTTTGGGCTAACGAATACTCCTGCAGCTTTTATGGACTTGATGAACAGGGTGTTCCAGCCATACATGGATATGTTCGTGATTGTGTTTACAGATGACATCCTTATATACTCTCGGAGCGAGGAGGAGCATGCGACTTATTTGAGAGTGGTGCTACAGACTCTCAAGGATCGCTTTTCCAAATTCAGCAAGTGCGAGTTCTGGATGAACTCCATAGCATTTTTGGGCCATGTGGTATCAAGTGAGGGCATAAAGGTGGATTCTCATAACAATGAGGTTGTGAAGAATTGGTCTAGACCAATGAATCCTTTTGATATCCGGAGCTTTTTGGGTTTCGCTGGCTATTATCGGAGATTTGTTGAAGGTTTCTCATTGATTTCAGCACCTTTGACCAAATTGATCTAGAAGAAGGTGAAGTTCCAATTGTCGGAGGCTTGTGAGAAGAGCTTCCAAGAGTTGAAGACCCGACTTACTTCGGCACTGGCGTTAACTCTACTAGAGGGTACTGATGAATTCGTGGTGTATTGTGATGCTTCAAGGATCGGACTTGAGTGTATTATTGATGCAGCGGGGGAATGTTATAGCACATGCCTCTAGGAAGTTTAAGGTTCATGAGAAAAATTACCCAAACCATGATCTTGAGTTGGCTGCGGTGGTATTCGCCTTGAAGATATACTGACATTACTTGTACGGGGTCCATGTGGATGTGTTCACGGACCATAAGAGTTTTCAATACGTGTTTACCCAGAAGGACCCCAATCTTCGGCAAAGGAGGTGGTTGGAACTACTCAAGGACTATGATATGAGTGTCCTTTACTATCCGGGTAAGGTTAATGTATTAGCAGACGCACTTAGTAGACTCTTTATGGAGAGTGTGTCCCATGTGGATGAGGGGAAGAAGGAACTGGTGAAAGATGTACATCGACTTGCAAGGTTGGGAGTTAGGTTGATTAACTCGACCTATGGCGGTGTTGTTGTTCAGACCGGATCAAAATCATCCTTGGTGACTGATGTGAAAGCTAGGAAAGATGAGAACCCGATTTTGGTAAAGTTAAAAGAAAATTTTAAAACTTAGAAGGTGGAGGTCTTCTCCAAAGGGGGAGATGGTTTGCTTCGGTACCAAGGTCGCCTATGTGTTCCGAATGTTGAAGATTTGAGGAGTTAGATGTTGCACGAGGCCCATGGATCCAGGTATTCTATCCTTCCAGGTGCCACCAAGATGTACCTTGACTTACGAGAAATCTATTGGTGGAACAGCATGAAGAAGGATATCGCAAAATTCATAGCTAAGTGTTTGAACTGTCAACAAGTAAAGGTTGAGCATCAGAGTCCGGGAGGCGTGCTTTAGGATATGATTATACCTACTTGGAAGTGGGAAGAAATCAATATGGACTTTGTCACAGGTTTACCTCGTACTCGACGATAATATGACTCCATTTGGGTTGTGGTAGACAGATTAACCAAGGCTGCTCACTTTCTACCAGTCAAAACCACAGATTCAGCGGAGGATTATGCCATGCTATATAATCGGGAGCTAGTTCAATTGCATGGAGTGCGTTTATCCATCATTTCAAATAGAGGTACTCCATTTACCTCTTAGTTTTGGAAATCGTTTCAAAAAGGACTGGGTACTCAGGTTAAGCTTAGCACAGCATTTCACCCGCAAACGGATGGTCAAACGGAGCGGACAATCCAGACTCTCGATGGCATGCGTGATTGACTTCAAAGGTTCTTGGGATGATCACCTATCCCTTATCAAGTTTTCCTACAATAACAGCTATCGTTCTAATATCCAGATGGCACCGTTCGAGGCTCTCTATAGATGGAGATTTAGATTGCCCATCGGGTGGTTTGAGGTTGGTGAGGCGGAAATGGTAGGGCCATATTCGGTTCATGAGGCTATGAAGAAGGTTCAAATGATAAGGGACCGGCTGAAAACCTCTCAGAGTCGCCAAAAGTCGTATGCCGATGTGAGAAGGAGAGAATTAGAGTTCGAGGTGGATGATTGGGTGTTTCTGAAGGTATCTCCCATAAAGGGAGTGATGCGGTTTGAAAAGAAAGGAAAACTCATCTCTCGTTATGTTGTACCCTACCAATTGTTAGATGGGTTGGTAAGGTGGCATGCGAGTTGGAGTTTCCCTCAGAGTTAGCTTCTGTGCATCCTGTTTTCCATGTCTCACTCTTAAAGAAGTCTTTGGGTGATCCAACTTTAGTTGTCCCGGTGGATAGTGCTAGTGTGAAGGACAGTCTCAGTTATGAGGATTTTTCGGTACAAATACTGGATCGTCAAGTTCAAAGGCTAAGGAACAAGGAAGTTGCTTCAGTTAAAGTGTTATGGAGGAGTCAACATATGGAGGGAGCTACGTGGGAAGCCGAAAAGGATATGATGGTTAGATACCCACATTTATTCTCTACTGGCTCAGTTCCAACTTGAGGTATCAGTTTTGTGCTCAAACAATATTTAGTTTTCAAACTCTATTAGTTTGTGCCCAAGTTTCTTTTATGTATGTGGGTGTATGTATGATTTGTGAATTCAGCTCAACTATGTAATTTGAATCGGAGGTAGTCATTCCATCAATTTTCGGTCTAAATGATCAATATTTGAATATGATTATTGTATTTCTCTGCTTTTCTGTGTGTTTTCCAACATTTGAGAATGAGTGTTCCCATGGGGAGATATTGTTATACCCCGGAAGCCTAAAGATCAGACCTAGAAATTGAAATGGAGAAAAGTTTAAAAACTGGCACCAGGCATAGGACGAGTCATGAGGTGACCCGTGAGAGCATCCCATGAGTCGTGATGTGACTCGTGGGGAAGCCAGGTGATGAGATTAAGAAGATTGGGAAATGGGATCCCCACCGAGGTGACCACGACACGTGGTCAGGACCCACGAGTCGTTAGGTCAGTTATGGGGAGTGGTGTTTAAGTAAAGAGGAAAATGAAGACAGTGTACTTGATGTGAGGACCCCACGAGTCATGGTCAGTCACCACGATTCATGAGGAGGGTCGTGGTCAGCTAACTGAAGAATTCTCAGTATTGAGGCAGTGAACATCACGAGTGGTAACTATGTGTCGTGGTCAACCAGTAACAATTGTGAAGTCTTCCATTGTGAACCAGGAGACCTGATGAGCAGTGTACATCACGGATCAAAGCAAGAGTCGTGGACATAAAGGACGAGTCGTTGGATCCCTCGTTGGGACCATCTGACAGTTATTTTTTGCCAATTTAGTAAGGGCCTTTTCTTAATTCGTAAGTTCCTATAGCCTAAACTACGTCGTTTTGAGTTATGAATAGTTACTTTTAAAAGGGTTAAGTTCATTTTGGCTATTTTCATATTCATGCATGCAAGAGTGATAGACAAGAGACGTGATTAAGGCAATCCTTCAAGGTTTTCTTCAATTCCTTCTTGGGCATTCAAGGGAGGGTAAGAATTAGCCATTTACAGGTATGTAGGGTTATGAGCGGGTGTTTGTTATCACACCCATGCCCAATCTCTCCTAATTCATGAAGTTTGTTCAAAAATCGTATGGGTTTTTATCTTAATTCTTGTGGAATTCTAGTTATCTATCTATGGGTTATTATTTTTCTGGATTTACACTATATTTTATGAATCCTAATCAGATTTTACAACTAATTCGATTATAAAGTTATTGATTATAATTTCTACTAAATTATTCCTAATTATGCATGTTCTATGATGAATTGAATTATGATTCCACCCTTATTGTTGATATTCATAAACCTATCATGATTTATGATTCATAATATAGATTTATTCAAATGCCCATTATGAATTTATGATTTACAAAGCATATACATGATCTATAACTGTGCATGAACCTCATGATTTTACTAATTATGTTTTGGCCGACTCACAGGCTCTACCCTCATGGCTATTCCACATATTTACAAGCATGCTTATGATTATCATGATTTAACCAGCCCATGAATCTCATGCATATTATACTATGAGCACTATATATGTTTCGGGAGTAGTATTTAACACCGAGTAGGTTCAGGGCCTAGGTTTTTTCCCGAATCTCAGAACTACGTGCCACCGTAGGACATGATGGGACCTCCCTTGTGACTGTCCTCTTTTCCCAAATGGTCCCTTTCATGTGTGATATCACTCCCTTCACGGTTCTACCCTTGGAAAGGTACGAACACCCTCCCAACTAGGGATTTACAGGTCGGGCTCCAATTATGCTCATATGGGGTATGTCAATTATAAGAATCTCCCACTATTCCTTAGAATTTATGCATGTTTATGATTTTGCACTTTGGCTCAAGTCATGTTCAATAAAGCTTTTCTCTTATGATTATGATTATGACTGATTTACGAATGTTTTGAAAACCTTGAGCCTTATGTTATCGTATGCTACTCATGTTATGAGCATGTTTTCCCACTCTTATGATCTCTTATGAGTTTTTATGTATTTTAAATGTCCGTTTTACTTACCTTGCATACTCAGTACATTCTACGTATTGATTGCATACTTTATGTTGTATCGTTTCATAATACAGGACCCAGCTCTCAAGCTCAGCCCCGTCAGTAGTCCATTTAAATGTTTAGCATTCCATTCTTTTGGTGAGTCCTCATTCTCCGAGGACCATATGTTTCAGAAATTGATGCTCCCTTTTTGTTTTCAGTTTTGTCGGGTTAGTGGAGGTTGTTGTCCCATCAACCCATCTGATAGGATAGAGCTTTCAGACTAATTGTAGTACTTAGTTGTTATGTATTAAGTACGTTTCCCTTATCATGCTATGTTATGCTATGTTTATGTTTTCGCTATATCATCATGTTAAGTATTCCTCTTAATGATATGGGTTAGATGAATGTTTATTTCCATGGGTCGACTTGGAGTCTCTCGGGGCTCCTTGTCCCGTATTACGATCCGGGCCTACATTAGGGTCGTGACACTATCGTTACACCTTGGGTCATTTTTGAGTCATTATACATGAATTCATGCATTTCATAAACTCAAAACAAGGCAAATTATAGGTAAAAACATAGCAAATTGGCAGAAGAATTTTCACAACATCAAGAGCTCTAGTGGATGTTGAATCCAGCAAGCTGAAGTTTAGGCTGAACAAGAAGAGGTCACCTTCAATTTCTATAGGGGTATGAAGTAGCCTAATGAGTCTCGTGTAGTCTCAACCATTGTATGGATTCTGATTTTCTTGAAAAATTCTGAGTAGTCAAGAGACTTGCATCAACCGCGACATTAAATCTGGCGCTATGTGAGAGGCAACTCATGAGGTGGTTTGGTGAAGTCTGAGTAACTGAACCACCTGCGTCATGCCGCAATGTTAAATTAGGCGCTTCATGGGAGGCAACCCAAGTATCTTAACTAATATGTGTTCAGTGTGCAGGTGAAACAAAACGTAGTGAGTAAAAATTACAGTACAAGTCTGGACTACAAGCTTTGGTATGATTCGTGATATAGTGGTACGGCTCATAGTCTCGTCCGTGCTGAGAAGCAAAGACTTGTTCAAATGTAGATGTTCATACTATGGTTGGTCATTACGAATCATACCTATATGGTATGAGTCATAGTACATACCACAGTGATGAACTATCCCAAGTGATGAAGTGCAAAAATTCTGACCTACGAGTCATGGTATGAGTCGTGGCATCCTGTTACGAATCGTACCATGCAGTCATAGGTCCCCAGCTATGTTTTCTGAGTCTCCAGGTACGAGTCCAAGGGACGAGTCATAGGTATGACCTATGACTCATGGTACGAGTAGTGATGGGCTGATTAAATAAAAGACCCGATCTGACCCGACTTGATCTGAATTTTGGAACGCCCATAACGTATTTAAAATCAAAAATTTAAGACCTAAATTTCCGACACAAGAACAAACACAAACCCATGATCATCTCCCCTAAATCCTCACTAACTCGTAACTCACGCCCTCTCCATTGAAGCATGAATTTTTTCAATAAATTTGCAAGTTTGAATTGATTTTGTACTCTACATCTTAAGCAATCAAGAACGTATCAAGAACTTAGCAAGTAAGCTGTAAATTTTCTTCTTTTTTCTCTTTCCAGTAATGGCCGAACGGTCACTGTAAGTCCTGCACTCATGAAAATGAAGTGGCGGAATATGATAAGAGACAACAGGGGATCTTACAGTATGGGTGTAGGAAATGAACATGCTAAATAAACTTAAAGTGCATTGGGTAGTGAGTTACTGGGAATAATTCACGTTGGGAATTGAGTGGGTAGTTGAATATTGTGTATTATTGAACTCATGGGGTGGGAAATCAGAGTAACCACTTCAAAACATGTTTGCTTACATATCTGGCATTGCACAGGATGAGGATAGGCTTCACAATCCATTCTACGACTCATGCTTTCTTACTACGATTCATAAGATGATTCCTTGGCGCTATCCCAGGTTATTAAGTCTAGAAAACCATGGTATAGAACTTACTACGATCCGTGGTATCTTACTACAAATGGTATCAACTGGTCGTACCAAGAAACAGTAAGGATCAAAGTTAGAAGAAAAATTATGACCCCTAGGTCTTAAATTTAGTTCTTAAATTTTTGAAAAATTATGACCCCTAGATCTGAATATGATGATGATCAGACTCCACCTCCAAAGAATCGTACCATCAGGTGGCATGCGTCGGGTGCTTGGGAAATTTATGAGCAGGGCCTCACCCTCACGTTAAAGAAGAATTTGAGGTGAAGCATTCAGGAGGAGCCGAAAATCTTGGCTAGTACCCTGAATGAGGTCGAAGAGATAAAGTGGTTGTTTGACCTATATTGTTTTAGATGGATGGTAAGAACCCGTGACAACTTCAATGTAGACATGGTCAGGGAGTTCTACGACAACTACAGGGAAACTATGGAGAAGCAAACTTCGGCTGGGCAGAAAGTAAAGGAGCAGCCTAGATTAGAGTGTGTGAGGGTCCGAGGGCATGTAGTTGATGTCTCTGAGCGGGCCATTACCTGAATGTTATATAGGCCAGATTATCGAGCCCTAACCTCCATAGAAGAGTTTGATTGTCATGTTAAGGCCCTGAAAATGGTCAAGCAGTTAAGCTTGGAGGAGAGATAGAGACAACTAAGGTTGTTGGCTGGAGTGATAGCTGAGGAGAAAAGAAAGTAGATTGGGTGACCAGTGGATGGCAGGTCACCATAGCCTCGCTTAAATTCATAGCAGAGGCCTGTTGGAAACTAGTTCACCATAAGTTGGTGCCGACGACAAATGACAAAACTTTGAGTGCGACAGAACAACTTTGGTGGCATGCATGATATCGGGATATGCTATCATCATCCCGAGGGTTATAGCAGAGGAGATTTAAGATCGATATTTAGCCTTGAGAATTAAGATTTCGTTCCCGAGTCTCATACATAGGCTCCGTAAAGAGTTAGGTGTTTAGCTGTTAGCGGAGATAGATGGTAGAGTTTGAGGGAATCTAACTCCTGATATTGGGATTATATGAGATGAAATGAACCCAGTGAGCTGGGTTAGAGTACTAGCGTTAGTCCTAACACTATTTCTAGCAGTGAGAAAGAAGGTAGATGCTCCCACCTTAGTTGATCAAAGTGAGATGCCGGCTACTGAAGCTGGCCACACAGCAGATGCCCCCAACACTTCCTCCGCACCTCCACTAGCCACGTAGGCCAAGTCCCAGCCGGATGCATTCTTATGGCCTATGAGTTCTTATAGAAGCTGGACAAGAGGCTGACCTTGACCGAGGAAAAGTTAAATGTGATGATGGAGTAGGTCAAGCCTTGGGTCAAGACTGATTGAAGAGGCAGCTAAAGGGCTACACAGTAGACTAGATAGTTTTGAGCTATGACTCAATGACCGACTAGCTAAGAAACTAGATATAAGGTGCTTGAGAGAAGAGATGGAGTCACTATGAAGTCAGGTAGCCGAATTGTTTTCTTAATAGCCAGGCATATTATCAGCCCCCACTATTACATTGTTTGAAGATGAGCCAGAGAGGGAGCTTGATCTAGGGGCATTCTGGGCCCAGAAGCCTACCAATAAAGATAGAGGAAAAAGGAGATCGGAGGAGGTACTTGATGAGGAGGCCACTAGAAAGAGAATAAAGCGAGTGAGAAAGGAGTGTAAGCAGGTGATAGCAGCTAGCTTGCAGGCTCATGACTAGAGAAGTTTGGAGTTCAGTTGTGCCAGTGAGATTGCAGGTGGCGAGGACCCCTCGGGAGAGCCACATTCAGCCTAAAGAGATACCGAGGTCACTGAGGCAACCGTTACTGCTGAGGGGTTGACGATAGCCCCCACCATGATACTATTGAGTGCGCCGGCCACCGCTGATTCCACGATTGCAGAGGAGGGGAGTGTGCATTCACAGCAGCCACCACATGATTATAGCAGCGCTTAGAGTACCACAGGTATGTCTCTCTCATAGTTTTATTAGGGATAAAGCATGATTTTGAGGGAGGGGTGTACGTAGTTACTTTGTTTTGTTCGTCTAAACGTTTGTATTGTCGTGTTTCTTTTTTCTCGAACATGCTATCTTGTAGAACTGATATATTTAGGATATTTTATTTTTTTGTAACTATAAGTAGCTTAGGAGTACTTAAAAACCAATAAAAATGCATATGTGTTTGATATTTTTATATTTGTGATGAAAAAAATGACCCTTTCTAAAAAATTTGTGACTAGTTGTGTTGGTTTACTGCAAGCATTATTATTGTGGATCTTTTTGTGGCATTTGAGTGATTAGCATGACTAATTGTAGCATAGTTTTGTATGAACCAGATAAGTAGTGTGTGATACAAACCTGTACCATGTGTGCGTGAGTTCTCACTTAATTCATTACTATGTATGTGATCTAGAACTTGCCCGGTCTTTGCTTAGGTTGTAGGATAGTTGGTTAGGAAAGGATCATAGGCTATTTTTAATTTAGCCCACTTTAGCTTAAATTGTCCTACCAAATGAGATTAATCCCTTGATCCCTTGTTTGAGCCTAAAGTCAACCCTTTTCTTTGATTAGCTCATTCTCCTTTCCTGTGTTGTCTATAATGAACTTGTTTTGGTCTTGGTCCTTTTTTAGATATTGTGAACCCAAAATGCTAAAGTTGAGGGTGGCTATTATAGGGGTGCATAGATGATGTGGGAGAAAAAAAGCTAGTTAGTGAAAACGGGGGATATGGTGTGGAAAAAAAAGAGAAAAAGAAAATAAAAAGAACAAAAAATTGAAAAATCAAATGAAAAAAGAAAAATAATTAGTGAAAAGTAAAAAATACACAACACCCACCAAGTGAAAGATGAATAAAATGGAGAAAGGGAGGAAAACAAGAAAAAGGGTGAAAAAGTTAAAAGTTAAGCCAAGAGCTCTGTAATGCCAAGGAGGGTTAGTCACTATTATCCATATGTACCACACCCGTCCCTAAGCCTACATTACAAGCCAATTAAAGTCCTATAGTGATCCTAACCTAATTGTCCGTAAAGCTAGTGTAGAGAAGATAAGGGAAAGCTTATGGTTTCACTTGTGTAGTACTTGGAACTTCTTTGTGGGAGTGAGAGCTTTGCTTGATAGTCCTAGATTCTTATATATATAACATTGTGAGTGTTTGGGACTTCATTTATTGTGAGGGTACATAGGTTGCATTGCATTTTGCTAAAATATTATGTGTAGATACCATTAGTGATAACCCAGTTGTCTGTTAATGTTGAATGCCATCACTCGATTCCTTTATGTCATGAGTTGTAGTTGCATGTAAGCATGGCTAGTTTGATTTTGAATGAAAAAGGGGTCAATATTTGATAGTGCTCATATGTACAAATTTTGTTGTTATTGGCTACAGGCCTTCTATTTTACTTTCTAGTTAAGCGTCGCTGCTGCAGTAGTGTTTTTGTTTTCCTGAGGACATGCAAAAGTTCTAAGTTGAGAGTGTTGATATCCCGCGAATTTACAACAATTTTTACACTTAAAACATAGAAAATATGTTGTGACTTAGGTATATTTATACAGATATGAGGTGCTTTTACCTTATTTGCAAGGAAATCAGGTCAAGGAGTTTGATTGTGAGAAAGGAGTAGAAAAGCTGCAGAAAATGGACTTGCTACAAGTCTTAGTACGAGCCGTACCATCTTGGTACGAGCCATACCTAGCACCCTTAGTTGAAAGTTTAGAGAAAATGCACAAGTGCTGGGAAAAGTATGACTTGTGGTACGAGCCGTACCAAGGAGTCGTGAAAAACATCAGAGGAGGTGTACTTGCAGAAGATCCTGGTACGATTCGAAGTTACGAAACCATACTGAGGAGTTGCAGAAAATTTCAGAGACTATGTCAACCGGCAGATCCCAAAGTACGAGAAGATTCCACGAGTCGTAACACCAAGGTATGAATCGTACCAAGGAATCATGGTGAGATTAAGGGGATGCCATATTTTAGTAGCTCAAACCACGATAGGCACTTATGAGTCACAACAACATTGTACGAGTCGTACCAACTAACCGTACCTGAGAACACAGAAGCTGCATATTCACACTATAGACACAAACCACGACTCATAGCATCATGCTACGACTTAATGGATGAGGCCACAACAAATCCTCTATTAATTTAGGGAAGGGTTTAAATTTTTGTATAAATACTTTTTAGGTTATTTTTCATAGGGGGAGAGATAGTTTTCTCTATAACCGTGATTTGTGAGCCTCCTAACGTAACTTAAAGATCAAATATATGAATTACTTGGGAGAATTTATCATTGTTCTTGACTTGTTCATAGTTTGATTGTGCAATTATCAATTGGGTTTTGCTTTTATCATCATTGTAAGTTGTTAATTATGTTTTCCTTTATGAAATCTAATTTATTTCTTACAAATATGAGTAGCTAAACCTTCCACAACTAGTTTTGTGGGAACCATGGTGAAATAGTTAATTATGATTAATACAAAGTGGTTCTAAACTAATACGAATGCATGTATCGTTCATCTATTCATCATTAACGTTTCTTAATAGTGTGCAACGTTAAGACTTGCCCGTATTTTCTACTTGCTTGAACCTAGAGAAGTAGTAATTAGGTAAAGAGAAGAACAACAAAGCCTTGAACATCAGTTTCATTAAATAACTTGAGTTACGGTCGCAGGATAGTTATTTTGGAAAAAAATTGATAAAGGACAAACTGAAATCATTCAAGAGACCTAATCTAGTAATTGAGTATAGACATCCAATAGGGACGAATCAGTCAATTGGGTAAACTTATTTTATCAGTTATGCAGGCTAAGTATTGGGATAGATCACTAATGTAATAACCCGACGTAGTTATGAATCTATCAGGACCACTTCCCTAGTTATATGCATAAACTTGATCACAACATCAATTTACAACACTGTTACTTGTTTACATTTCAAAACCCCCTTTTTGGAAATTATTGAACTAAAAGTGTGAATGCTAGCATTAGTCTATATCTTAACAATATTCCCTACGGAATCGACCCCAACCTAGTTGGGTTCTTTATTGACAACGTCCGTATTATACTTCTTCAGGGGTGTAATTTGCCCGTTATCACTTATATAGATGTATATGTGCTGAAGTTATACCACATTTTTTTGAATGTTAAACACCAAGAAAGGGGAGTGAAAATCCTCTTGAAAGTTCTTTGAATTCAAGATATATAAGGTGCATAAATGTGCTAACCGATGACAGGTATTCTCCTTTGTATGTTGCATGTTTTTACATTGTTTCTTGGCTGGAAATCTTTACATGAACCAACATTTGTATTGTGGTATTAAGCTAAGGATCTTGAAGGTAATTCAAGTAGACAATGAAAGGAACATCGACTATAAGCATGGATGTTAAATGGGGAGTGAGAAATAATTGTGCAATTCTCCTTTGGCAAATGAATATATATGTATATCTTGCATGATAGGATATTATCTTTGCCAAAGGAGAATTGCACTGCCATTCTTCTCCTCAATCACTCAGCCTCAAAAGAGACGAACTCAGAATGTAAATTTTATAGATTCAAATTAAAGGGCTTGTCCGAAAATGGTATGTAATGCGCTCTTTGTCTCTTGATTTTGAAGCACGAATTCATACCAAGGATGAATTCGACATTCCCCAATACATAAGCTTATGTATTAGCATATTATGGTTTAGCCCAGGGGTTAGAATTACTTGTTATTAAGTTATGGATTGCTAGAGAGTTGGAACACATGAATGTAAATTGAAAAAGGTAATTGTCTTCGATTAAGGTTATAGTTATAAATTGAGTCTGAATTCTCCTCATTGTGGATACTGTGAACTGGTCCTTTACATTATGTTATGTATGTGTTGCATCAAAGGTGTTTTACATTATGGTTGCTAAGGAAATCAGTAAGCATGGAAAGACGACGACGCGTGGACGAACCTAACATTAGAAATTGATTTTTAAGTCAATAAGGGCCAATGAGGGTAACGAAATGGAATTGCCTTATGATAGTTTCCTACCCTCTTATATACATGTTTTAAGGTACCTAGGGCTATGATAAGGTCCCTCGATCCCTCTCCCTTAAGCTAAGAGACTAATTAACGCGTTTCTTAACTAACCAATATGTTAAACTTGTAAAATATAACTCGAATGTATAAATTATCGATATGTCTATGGAACAATCTTTATGGGCAGGTTATACGTAGTATCTTAATGTTAGTAGGTTATATAGAAATAAGAATGTATATATA
>JACEIK010004907.1:105468-119728 GCA_018107945.1 Datura stramonium
AATGGAATGAAAAATTTTATTCCTCCGCTGCCCCAATACAGCTCCTACGCCACATCTTAAAAGCACCACCTGCTGCAAATGCACACACAAATCCTATAACTATTTCCTTGATCAACATTTGACCTCCCAGCTGGATGTGTTGAACTCTTCCTCCCATTTTGGAGTTCTGCACCATTATCCGCAAAATAAATTTTAATTTTTAGTAATGTATTTAATTTTATATGTTGATACGTGACTAAACATTCAAGTTAAAATGTTAAATTTGATTTATTCAGAATATTCGTAATAGATACTAGCGAAAATATTAAAGTAAATATTGACAGACTAGTTTTATAAATAAGACATCACATACCAGTGTGAAACTTAAAAGGTGAATGATTTGAAATCTATTAATCTTCTAGAAAGTTTAACAAATAGTGAACGGTGGAACATTCTAAAATATGAGTGTTTCGTATAAATTAATTAGGAGTTTTGGATAGATCACCAATGAGCTTTTTTAACTAGAATAATGTAATTTAGATTTTCAAAGAAAATATTAGTGAATAATGTATCTTCAGAAACATTTGATTATAACGGGTCTTGATTAAGGATATATTTTCGATGGTTTACTTGTTTTTTTTAAAAAAAACAAAGGGATATTGCAAATCTACAACCCTAGCTAGTGAGAAGCAATCAACCTATGTTGTAACTTTAGGCTCATCAATAATTAATTATCTTAATTGTGGCATAATATTCTTAAGGAATTTTTAATAGAAAAAGTAAGGTGTTGATATAGCACATGATGATATGACCAGTAGTTGTTCAGCTAATGAAAGGAAAAATTAGTTTTGCCTGAATCTATTGCATTTTTTTATTTATTTTTTGCTATTTAACTGTTAGGTTAAAGTCAAATATTCTATTTTAAAAAATCAAGCTCATTGTTTAGCAGACATTAAATCTAGGACAAATTCGCTCAAATACAAACATGTTATCAAGCCCTAAAGCCAACTACTTTAAAATTATTTCACCAGCGAATCATACCCAATAAAAAATCTATCAAGGAAGAATTAAAAAAAGGAAGTTATAGGTACTCAGATCCATAATACAAGCATGTATACAAATAAATTCTACTAAAGTATATGCTTATAAGTAACAAGGTAATCAAATAAAAAGATANGGAAGTTATAGGTACTCAGATCCATAATACAAGCATGTATACAAATAAATTCTACTAAAGTATATGCTTATAAGTAACAAGGTAATCAAATAAAAAGATACTACATGCCATCGAATTGAAGTGCATAAAGAAGATGGAAATGGAAAGAGTACCTCACTCTGAAAATGTTGAAACAAATAGGAATACAAATGAGCAAAATAATATTGAGAGAAGCAAATAAAAGAGAAAATGTCTATAATTTCGGATCAAGTAGTTATATATTGCGCGTAATTAAATGGGTCAGGATTCATTCAGTTATGATTATTTTTTCCTAATTTAAAATTATTTTTACTCATGTAATTTGACTAGGTCCAAGTTACATAGCCAATTTTTATGTTATCAACCTATACATCTCATTCATCGAGTTTATTTGTTAGTATTAGAATTTTCACGATACACAATAATATAAATTCCATGAAACTAATTATATCAAGTTGCAATCTTGTATATTTGTGCACTAAATCTAATTCATTTCAAAATATTGAAAGGTCATTATATGATTCTACGTAATGTATAGTCACATATAGATATTTATTAAATTAAGATAAAAATATTACGACCGTTGGATAAATATTTAAAAAAAAAAGTCCAGTATGATTAACATAAAACAAGTAAAATAAATAACCTAAAATATAATTTGATTTTATAGAATTATCATTTTGCTCTTTATCATGCAAGGTCTATTTTGCTGTTCCACCCCTCTCTGTATCATCATTTTTTAATTATGATATTTTAATTTATTTTTCACCATTAATTTCTACCTTTAATTAAAATGATATAATATTTTATTTTAATTTGTGATGTGAAATTTTCTTGAATCCCAAACGAGAAAGTCTTCTTATCAATTTTTTTATAAAATCCATCTACCGTTATTTTTTTTACATTTTTTTATTTTTGTTTACGTATAATATAAGATTTTGATATTTTGATCTTTACTTTTCAACATAAGAAACTGAATTTTAATTGTCGTTATTAGAATTACCCACATGAGAATCTTAATTATTTCTATTTTTAAATTTTTGTTCTGCTGCAAGGACTTTTTTCATTTATGAATGGTAATGAATATTATATTTGGTTATCACATATTTACTTTCACAGTCCATAACTAATTTTTTTTATATTATTATTTTTTTTATAAATTCTTCAGCATTTAAAGTTTTTTAATAATCATTAAATAACCGTTAAACTCTTGTTCATGTTCTTTATAGATAAACCATTCATTTTCCTTCTGTTGTTTCCTTGAATTTCTTTGAGTTTCTTGTTGTCCCCTAAATTTAGATTAAAAAAATGTTTTTGAACCCGAAAAATATAGTGAATAAGAAACAAGCTTAGAGTTCGTGTAATATTATTCACAATCACATTTTTTTAAAATTGTTTCTTTTCCAAATTTCTGGTTAGCTTAAATGCAAATTGAATAAAGACCACAAGAATAATGTGTTAATTTGTAGGAGTAAAGTTTTGCTCAAATTCATCCAAATATGAAATATATTGATACTTGATATGTCCTTATGTTAACAGTATCATTGTGCAATGAGAGAAATACACATACATCAGTTATCATATAAATGTAGACATACACGCCTTAACGTAAGAGAAGACGACGGGGAGTTGATTGGCTGATAAGCCGCTCAAATCCACTCCAAATAGTGTAAACTATTTTTGAGCTTTATGTTACTCTTTCCAAGTGTATGTCAAGGCCACGACATCCCAATTGGATTGTATGGTGAACGTGATTGGCCAGGTTGGCTTTATTTTTTATATTGACAGTCTAGATAGCTTGTGTATATATATACTGTTTGCCTTCAGCTTACTCAAGCTTCAAAAGCACGGTGTTCTTGTCGGCCTGCATAGGGGTTTGTGATGTTAGACGACATGATGATCTTGTAAGTCTATTTGTAATGAATTAATTAGTCTTTTTCATATGAATTCTAAGCTATTCGTCGAAGTGGTATAGTTCCCAACTTAGAGTCAAGGTCGAATCCACCGAGACTACGTTAAGCCCAAACTATCTAGCCCTTCTCTATCTACCTTTGCTGGTTTAGAGACCACTCGATTAGGGTTAGGAAAAATCTTACTATGACTACTGAATATAAATTGATTTAGGGCTCAATCAATTGATGGCATGTACTATGGAGGTGACCCCAATTATTGTTCAATACTCCTAAAACATCCAATATAATAAATTGAGAGTGGGATATGGATGAGCATGTAAGCAATGCCTTAGGAAACCCATGGGTATCTATCAATAGCACTACAGGTGTCAATCTACTTCAATTTTGTAAAATTGAAGAGAACTCCCTTCTACCCAATTGTTTGTTCCAAATTAAAATTCAATCTATGTCGAGGAGAATATATTAAACAAGGGTTATGCCTTGAGTTATTTTTAATTGACGCTAACTCAATATAAATTTGCTCTTTCAAGCACCATAAAGGTAATTGAAAAAGATTGAGTGACTTTCATCATCAATCACATACTACATGTAAAAATCAATCAAATATTCTTAAGCCCACAATTAATTTTACCAAATGGGGATCATTAGGGTTCACAACCCTAGATCTAGGTTTAGCTTCCCATAGCAAGAAAAAGAGTAGAAAGTAAGTATTTAAACATCCTTACCAATGAAACTGCAAATTGGAGAAGAAAACTTGAATTGATGAAATTGAAATCTTCAAAATTACAATCTGGATCTAAGAACTACTCTACTATGGCTGAAAAATAAAGTTCTCTATCAGTCTATCCAATCTCTCTTGAAAAAAAAAATATTTATACTAAGTCTTAGACACCCCAAAATAATTTACACTTGGAGGGTCCAAGTGTGCAGGGAACAGACCGTCCTTTGCTCTTTCGATTAAAATCATTTTCTTCCTAAGTGCCTTCTATCCTTTGATTCATGGATAACCTTTTGGAATGGTGGTCCGTCTCTTGCTCCGTCCCTTGAATCTGACCTTTGTTTTCCACTGTCCTTCACTTCGTAAACCACGAACCTCTTTAGAATGATTTCTGGAATCCTAGGACTTGCTGGACGGTTGAACATGTGAACCATCCTTCAAAATGGCGGTTCATCATTTGCTTTGTCTTTTCGACAGATTTTTTACTTTGACTCCTCTTTTCATCATTTTATTGGGGTTCCTAAAACATAATATAATGAGGTTAGTTTTAACTTAAGAATATTATAAAATAAAGCAAAGATGTGTCACAAATTTCGGACACATCAACATCCCTCAACATAAAGTATTTTCTTTTCGTCAAGACACTAAAAAGAGAAAACTACCCTAACAGCTAAACTAATGTCCTGGCATTACAAAATGCAATAACTGAGGTGGTTGTGACTAATGGCTATAAACACATACATTTCAATTCAGCCACCCTCTCCATCCAACAAAGACCAATTTTCTATCAACTATTCTGACTAAGCATGCAATCTCCACTAATGACATTATATCAACATGCATACAGTTAGATTTAAGAAGTAAAACATGCTATTCATTCACATCCACATGCTCTCACAATCAGATCAAGGAAAGTGATCATTTTCTAAAGAAATGCTAACATACCAAATAAAGACACACAAGATCAACAGAGGAGAGAAATACACTCAACTTTCACGAATAAGTTCACAAGATAGGTCACAACTACCATATTCTTGCTTGTTCAATCAAGTGTCTTTCCTTTTGGATATTGATGTATCAGGAATTAGTGAACACATATTTGCTCTATTTCAAAGAATTTTGCATTTCTATAGGAGTGAAATTAAGTGCAAACTAACCCCATTATGGTATGTTTCAGGAACTCAAGAATTGAAGCAATGAAAGGAGTTTAGAACAAATAATTGATTAAAGGACGAGGCAACATACGCACTGTCAGTCTGAAAGACGGTCCGCATCATCTACCATTCATTCCCAGCTGTAAATTTCAAAAACCAAGCTAATAATATCCTTACAATACGGTTGAAAGGATAGACGGTCTTCCCAAAGGACGGTCTGACAATTGAAGAACATACTAGAGTTATGCAGAATGGTATTCCTAAAGTACGGTGCAACATGCAGTCCATCTTTTCGAAAGACGGTCCGTCAATTAAAGGATGAAAAGTTTCTTGACAGAAGTTTAAATGCAAAGTACGGACCAAAGGATGGTGCTCCCTTTTCACCTGAAGCTCCAAAGTTTGGACTAATTTGGCTTTTCGAGATATAGTATAAATAGGTTTTCCTTGTAATTTTTAGGGAGCTTTTTTCATTATTAAGTTCATTCATAGAGTAAAAGGGTAGAATGCTTGTTAGCCTAGTTTTCTAAGTAGATTCTAGATCTTATCTTGTAACTTAAAGATTTCAATTCATCTATTGAAGATTTTAATTGTCATTTGTGAGCATGTATAATTACTTTAACTCTCTTCTTCTTCTTGCTATGGAAATTCCACGACGCGAACATAGGCCCTGATCGAGACACGGGACAAAGAATCCCGAGAGGGTCCAAGTCGATCTATGGCAGAAACATATCATCTAACTCAATCATATTAAAGTAGAAGAAAAACATAATTAATATACCGAAAGTCTGAACATATCATAACATCTGAATCATAAGTCTAAAGTTGAATACATACTATGTTTGAAAAACCTCTAATACTAACGAGTTGATGGGACAAGACCCCAACTAACTCACCAAAATCTGAAAACTGAAAATAAGGAATGTATCTGATAAGAAAGGTCCTCGCAACATAAGGACTCACGAACTCTGATTGGAAAGTACAAATGCGGGGAATCTAGCTAGCGGCGAGACTGAGTCTGGATATCGGAGCCTGTATCATGAAATGATACAGCATAGAGTATGCGGTCAGTACATGAAATCTATCGAGTATGAAAGGTAAGTAAAACCGCTAAGTAAGTAAAATCATAAATCATGCGGATTATAAAAAATAATCAAGATAGGATTCTTAGAGTGGGACTTGCATGCTATTTTCTGAAATCATGATCTGAACATAACTGAATATCATAACTAAATCGAATGAACTAAAGCTGAAAACTGATAATCATAAGTAAAACTAAACATTGGGCCAAACCTGCTGAATACATAATATCATGACTAATGAACATGCATAATTGCAATCACGAGGAACAATGGGAGAGTCATCATATAACCAAAATTACCACGATAGAGCTTATGTGGTCCCAACTATCACACTCAAGTAGGCAGAACCGTCCAAAGCCTTGCCAGGGCTAAGGACGCTACCATGATATCGATATCGTGATGAAGGCCCCTTGGGGGCAGGGGATGCTCACAAGGGAGGTCCTAAATAATCTGAACATACCTACGTTGGCGGGTATTTCTGAGGCATAGGGTTGACTGACCTTTAGCCTACTCGGAGCTACACACTACTCCAAAAATCATACATATGCTCTCCATTGTTTTTAAATGAAGCTAACCATCGTCTAGTAACGAAGCTGAATAATAACATGCATGCATGATTTCAAATCATAACATGAGGAGCCTTGGCTCAACCATACCACAAGCTGAACATAATTGGGAGTCTAGACTCTAAAATCCACGTGGTAAGCTAATACATGAAGTTTAGATAAATCAGCAAAAACAAAAAAACTTGATCGTATGGGCTTGCCCAATACTTACACATGCTTGATATCAACTTGATTCAATTTGAATACATGAACCTAGACATGGGTAATTTGGAAACACACTTTTTCATAAACATCTCATCATACTTGAACACATATTTCATAGATCTCAACTTTCATGAACTTTCATGGATGGGTATCATAATTTATAAAACCTTAAAACATAATTTATAATTTAAAATATTGTAAAATCTGCCCATTTATCATAATTTGACATTGAAAATATGCTTAGATCATACCGAGGATTGATACTTAGGAAATTCACACATTGGGTAAAAACCCCATAGGTTCATAATTAGAATTTTCATGAACTGAGAGAGGATTGAGCATGGGTGTGGACAATTGCACCCATTGATAGCCTTACATACTTGAAGAGATATGATTTTACAACTTCGTTTATTGCACAATCAGAATTAAGGAAGAACTTTGAAGAACTAGGCTTGATCACTCCTTACACCTCTAAGCTTGCATGCATTAATTAGAATAGGCTTAGAATGTATTAACCCTTCTTAAAACATACTGTTGTGAGCTTAAAATGACATAGTTCTGGCCTTAGGAATTACGGAAAAGCCCTTACTAAATTCGCAGGGAAAAACAGACTACTAGTCCCAATGAGGGACTGGACGACTCGTCGTCCCTGAACATGACTTGTGGTCACCTTTCGTGATCAGTACTAGGAACTTGCCTGCCTTGGTCACCATGGGGGACATCAAGACCCGTGGTGTACTCGACGATTAGTTGTGATGACCCGTTAGGTACACTACCATTTTCCTTCCTCCTTCAAACCACCTTTAACCACGGTCGACCTAACGAATCGTGGGGCTGACCACGACTCATGGTCACACCTATGGTCACCCCAAATATGAAATTTCCATTCATGGTAAAACCCCTCCCCATGAGGCATTTAACGACTTGTGGTGCTCCTGACAGGTCACTAGATGACTCGTACTTTGACCTGGTACAGAAAATTCTGTTTTCTCCATTTCAACTCTCAGATCTGATGTTAGGATCTTTGGGGTTTTACAATATCTCCTCCTTGGGAACATTCATTCTCGAATGTTGAAAATTATACTGAAAAGCAAAGAAATGCAATCATCATACTCAAATACTGAACATACATGCAGAAAACTGATGGGGTGACTGACTCCGAGTTGAACTACATAACTAAATTGAATTCCTGAATCACACATGCATTCATTGACATGAAAGAAACTGAGGCACATGAGCTGAACATGAAACTGAATAGAGTATTGAGGAGGAAATTGATACCTCAAGCTGAAATAGAGACGAAAGGGAATTGAAGCGGGTATTCAGCCATCATATCTACTTCGGCTTCCCACGTAGCTCCCTCAACATACTAATTCCTCCATAAAACCTTGATTGAAGCTACTTCTTTGTTTCTTAGCTTTCAAACCTAATGATCCAATATTTCCATCAGAACCTCCTCATAGCTAAGGCTGTCCTTCACACCTATGCTCTCCACCAGAACAACTATAGCTGGTCATCCAAGCACTTCTTTAAGAGAAATATACAGAAAATTGGATGGACTGAAGCTAATTCTGAGGGAAACTCAAAATCATATGCTACCTTGCCAACCCATTTCACAATCTGGTATGGGCAAACATAACGGGGACTAAGTTTCCCTTTCTTCCCGAATCTCATCACTCCTTTCATGGAGGATACCTTCAAAAACACCCAATCATCAACTTCAAGCTCAAGATTCCTCCTACTCTCATCCGTATAGGACTTTTGGTGACATTGAGTTGTTTTCAACCTGTCCCTTATAAGTTGAAATTTCTCCATAGCCTCATGGACTGAATCTGGACCTATCACCACAACTTCACTGACTTCAAAACAACCAATAGGCGATCTACATCTCTGCCCATAGAGTGCCTCAAATGGAGTCATCTGAATGATAGAATGGTATCTTTTGTTATATGCAAACTCAATGAGAGGCAAATGATCATCCCAACTACCCTTGAAATCGATCGTACACGTTCTCAACATATCCTCTAAAGTCTGAATGGTCCGATCAGCCTGACCATCTTTCTGCGGGTGAAATGTTGTGCTAAGCTTGACCTGAGTACGAAGTCCCTTCTGAAATGATCTCCAAAATTGGGAGGTAAACTGAGTACCTCTATTTGATATGATGGAAAAGGGCACTCCATGCAACAAAACTATCTCCTGAATGTACAAATTAGCATAATCCTCTATTGAATCGGTGGTTTTGACCGATAAGAAATGGGCTGCCTTAGTCAACATGTCCAAAACCACCCAAATAGAGTCATACTATCGGCGAGTACGAGGCAACCCTGTGATGAAGTCCATATTGATCTCCTCCAACTTCCAAGTAAGGATACTAATATCTTGAAGCATACCTCTAGGTCTTTGATGCACAACCTTCACTTGTTGACAATTCAGACACTTGGCCACGAATTCTACTATGTCCTTCTTTATGCCATTCCACCAATAGACTTCCCTTAGGTCACGGTACATCTTGATGGAACCTAGATGTATTTAGTATCTGGAAACATGAGCCTCGTGAAATATACGATCTCTTAAATCACCAACATCCGGAACACACAAACGACCCTGATATTGAAGCGCACCATCTCCCCTTTTGGAGAAGACCTCCACCTTTTGATTCTTAACAACTTCCTTTAACTTTACAAAAATAGGATCCTCATCTTGTCTAGCTTTAACATCAGTCACTAAAGATGATTCTGATCCATTCTTAATAATAACTCCACCATCAGTTGAGTCAACCAAAAAAACTCCCAACCATGCAAGCCGATGCACATCCTTCACCAGCTCCTTCCTCCCCTACTCTACACGGGACACACTCTCCTTAGAAAGCCTACTAAGAGCGTCTACTACCATATTAGCCTTACCCGGATGGTAAAGGACATTCATATCATAATCTTTACGAAGTTCTAACCACCTACGCTGACGTAGATTCAAATCCTTTTAGGTGAACACGTATTGTAATATTTTGTGGTCCGTAAATACATCTACATGGACCCCATACAAATAGTGTCTCCAAGTCTTCAAGGAAAATACTACCGCCACCAGTTCGAGATCATGAGTCGGGTAATTCTTTTCATGGACTTTCAGCTTCTTAGAAGCATAGGCTATAACTTTACCGTGCTGCATGAGTACACAGCCAAGGATGATTCTTGAAGCGTCACAATACACCACAACCATCGGTACCCTCAGGCAGGGTCAACACCGGTGCTGAGGTTAGTCGAGTCTTTAGCTCTTGGAAGCTCTTCTCACAAGCCTCCGGCCATTGAAACTTCGCTTTCTTCTGGGTCAATTTATTCAACAGTGCTACAATAGATGAAAACCCCTCAAAAAATCTTCGATAATAACCAGCTAAACCCGAGAAACTCTTGATATCAGAAAGATTCACCTGGTCTAGGCCAATTCTTCACCGCTTCTATCTTTTGAGAGTCTACCTGTACACCCTCACTTAACACCATGTGACCCAAAAACGCCACTGAGTTCGACCAAAACTCACATTTACTAAATTTAGCATACAACTGGCGATCCTTAAGAGTCTGTAGCACCATCCTCAAATGAGAGGCATGCTCCTCCTGGCTCCGAGAGTATATTAGGATGTCATCTATGAACACAATTACGAACTAATCCAAATATGGCTTGAAAAACCTATTTATCAAATCCACAAAAGCTACAGGAGCATTCGTTTGTCCAAAAGACATAACTACAAACTCATAGTGACCATACCGAGTTCTGAAGGTTGTTCTCGAAATGTTACTCTCCCGAACCTTGAGTTGATGGTATCTAGATCTGAGGTCTATCTTTGAAAAGCACTTAGCACCCTGAAGCTAGTCAAACAAATCATCAATCCTGGGGAGAGGATACCCGTTCTTGATAGTAACCTTGTTCAATTGCCAATAATCAATGCACATCCTAAGGGAACCATCCTTCTTGCGGACAAAGAGGACTGGTGCACCCCATGGGGATTTTCTTGGTTTGATGAAACCCTTGTCTAAAAGGTCCTTCAACTGCTCCTTCAACTCCTTTAGCTCATCCAGGGCCATTATGTAAGGAGGATTACATATAGGTTGTGTATGGGGAATAAGTTCAATACCAAAATCAATCTACCGCACGAGAGGGATTTCCGGTAAATCATTTGGGAACACTTCTGGGTACTCACACAGTACATGGATTGACTGGATAGTCGGAGTTTCAGACGTAGCATGCTTAACCCTAACTATATGGTACACACAACCCTTAGAAATCATCTTTCTGGCCTTAAGGTAGGAAATGAAATGACGTACAGGCACAGATAAACTACCCTTCCACTTTAGGACTGGCTCACCCAAAAATCTGAACTCTACTGCACGGGCTCTACAATTGACTGAGGCATAACATGCATATAACCAATCCATGCCAAGGATAACATCAAAATCGGTCATGGC
This sequence comes from Datura stramonium, assembly GCA_018107945.1. NCBI lineage: Eukaryota > Viridiplantae > Streptophyta > Magnoliopsida > Solanales > Solanaceae > Datura > Datura stramonium. Next base: position 116,734 of record JACEIK010004907.1, read on the forward strand.
TAACTCTACTAAATCTGCTGAGGTGATTTTTTGAAGAACTGTGACAGGGCAATTTCTATATACTCATCTAGCTATAACTGAATTACTGACTGGAGTATAGACTAAGAAGAGTTCTGATAAGATTTCGGGACTGACTCCGAAACTACTAGCAACATAGGGCATCACAAAAGGCAAAGTAGCCCCTGGATCTAACAATTCATACACATCAAGGTGGAATATTTGTAACATACTAGTGACTACATTTGGGGAGACCTCCTGCTCTTGACGGGATGCTAGGGCATAAAATCTGTTTTGGGCGCTGTCCGCCACCCGCACTAGTAGATGTCCCCTGTTGAGTTGGCGTGCTAGTGGAGCTGCTGAACTAAACGCCGGGCCTCGGTCCCTATCATGACCCTGTTTGGTTGCTGGGCAATCTCTAAGCATATGTACAGGCTTCGCACACTCGAAACAAGCACCTGAACCTACTAGGAACTAACCCTCGTGTCTCTGACTGCATCTGCTACACTCTGGAGGGATGGTCTCTACGGGTCTGCTACTTTGGCCTCCTGATGCTCGTCTCCTCTAATCGCGCCTGGATTTGGATGGCACACTCATAGACAAAGGCGCTGGGGCTGAAGACCTCTGGTGGGACTAGTGACGGTATCCACTAGGTCTCTGCTGAGAGAATCCGAAGCTATCAATCCTAGCCCTCTTGCCCTCTCTCTCCCGCTCACTCATTTGTACCACCTCGATATGCTGGCATACAGGACTATCCGAGAAAAGTCAATATCCTGATAAAGCATCGCGGTCCAACAATCCTTGACTAGGTAGTCCAATACCCCATGTATGAACTGGCTCACTCGGGTCCTCTGATCTGACACCATCTCAGGTGCATACTTGGACAAGCGTGTGAAATCCAAGGCATACTTTCATGACCCCAAAGGAAGCTCGGATCGCAACACGGGACAAGGATCCCTGAGAGACCCCAAGTCAACCCATGGCATAAGAATACGGCTAACTCAATCAAGGAAACTGAATAATCAACAATATAATCATAGCAGAAGTGTAAATCAATCATAACATCAGAATACGAAATCTGAAGCTAAATACATACATATGTATGAAAAGCCTATAAACATGATGAGTTGATGGGACAAGACCCCAACTAACTCAGCAAAACTGAAACTAAAATACATAAAGGAAATCCAAATAGTCTAGTCCTTGCGAGATGAGGACTCACCAACAACGTACAACACAATCTCAGAAGACGGACTATGAGTGGGGTTGAACTTAGGAGTCGGGTCCTGTATCATGAAATGATACAACATAGAGTATGCGGTCAGTGCGTGGAATGTACAAAATGTGCAGGTTAAGTAAAATCACTAAAGTAAGTAAAATCATTTAAAGACAATGCATTAAGTAAAACATAAACATTAAGAATTTGATAGTAGGGCTTGCATCTATTCTTTTTGAAATCAAGATCTCTTCATAACATAACATAACATAACATAACTTCATCATATCATAACTGAATCGATTAACTCAAAGCTATATTCTGACATTTATAAGTAAAGCTGAACATTGAGTCAAACCTGTTTTAGAACATGCATATGTATATATATATCTCATGAGTGATGAATATGCAAAGCTGAAATCATGAGGAATAATGGGAGACTCGTTTTTTAGCCGACTTACCATAATAGAGCTTATGTGGTCCCAACTATCACACTTAAGTGGGTAGAGCCGTCCAAAGCCTTGCTAGGGCTAGGGATGATAACATGATATCGATATCAAGCTCGTGGGCCAATAGGGTCGGGGATAGCTCACAAGGGAGTTCCCAAAGTAATATATAGTAGTATAAACCTATGTTGGCGCATAGTTCTGAGGCATAGGGTGATCGACCCTTAGCCTACTCTGTGCTACAAATTACTCCCAAAAACATGCATATGATCTACATCATTTTATAATGAAGCTCAACATTGTCTATTGACAAAGCTCAATAATCAATACATCTCAAATATGAAATCATGCATATGAGAAGGCTTAGCTCAAAACATACCACAAGATGAAAAATATAATTGGGAGGCTTTGCTCCAAAACCATGTGGTAAGCTTAGTTCGGGAAATCATAACTTATACTTAGACGTGTGGGTATTGACCAAAGCTTTATCACACTTAGAAATACTCAATTCACCTCAAGAACATAACTGTAAATATGAGTAGCTTTAAAACATGCTTTTCATCATAATCTCTCATCATCACACATTCATCACAAATCTCATCTTTCACGAACTCCTCATTAATGGGCATTTTAATTCATAAACTAGAAACGTGATTTTAATTGAAAATATTATAAAAATTGCCCATGCTTCATAATTCAATAGTAGAATCATAATTAAATCATACCCACATATATAAATAGGAGTTTCATGCATTTACGTTAAAACCCCATAGATTAGACATAGAATTCTCATGATTTAGAGAGGGATAGGGCATGGATGTGAAGGGAATTACCCATTCATAACTCTATATACTTGTTGGTAGCTGATTCTTACACTTCTTTAGATGCCCAATAGGAAATTGAAGAGAAATTGATGAATGCTAGGGTTGATCACCCTCTATAGTCTTCTACCTTGCATGAATGAATGAATAAGGCCTAAAATGCACTTATCCCCTTTAAAAGACACTATTCATAACTCAAAACAACATAATTTAGGCCTTAGGAACTTAGGAATTACGGAAAAGCCCTTACTAAATACGCAGATAATAACCTCCAGGTGGTCAAAATGAGGGACCTAACAACTCGTTACCCTGGGCCACGACTGGTGGAGTCGTCTGTAAAGCCCACTGCTCAAAAGGTCTCCTGGGCTCTTAACAGAAGACATGACGACTCGTGACCCGGTTACCACTGTTCGAGTGTATGGATGACTACACGCAAGTGCACGTGGTCGAACAAGTAGTAAAATGGCTCAAGTAAGCCAAGTATCGATCCCACAGGGACTGGACTAAGGTATCAA
>JACEIK010004908.1:41998-52070 GCA_018107945.1 Datura stramonium
ATATTTTTTTTGATTATGTGAAACATTACTTATTTAATATAAATATTATTTATTTTGAAATAAAAAAGTAATAAAATTTTGTGTACAATCAAGAATTTACCGAACCATTCTTCACTTTTACAAGAAAGTAAGAAAAGAAAATCAAGTATATGGCATTTACATATTCATAGACGTGAATATTATTTTCGCTCATCAATTGGTCGAAATTTTTCTTAAGATTGATTTTTCGATATATTTATTGTATCTATAATAAGTAAAGATGTCCGGATAAAGAAAGTCGAACAGAAATTACATAATAAAATACTAGGAGTTGGAAAATGGGGTATCATTTGAAGGGGCATAGCGGACGTCTCTATCAGAGATATTCCATATCTGGTGCAGCTGAGCAGTCAGCACATACTGTAGTAGAGTAGGGGGATTAGCCTCAAAAGAGGAAAAGAAAAGGTAACGAACCACTGATTTACACTACAGCTTTGACAGCTCAAAACCACTTCCCCAATCAAAACAAAAACATACCCCCTCTCTCCATCCCATTATTTTCCCCAAATACAGCATTTTCCCCAAGTTTCAGTCACCCTTTTTCTAACATATACCCCAAATCTGCCCATCCTATTGATTCAAGATCTGTCCTTTGATGAATTTCATACCTACAAATCTTCCTACTCCCTTCTTGGTGGTGTAAAAATTGATGGGGTTGCTTTCTTCTGTGAAACCCTTTAAGATGCTGAAACGTGGAAAGAAGTGAAATAAGTTGTTTATATCCATGAAGATTGGTTTCTGGGTTTTGCTTATTATGCTTTCCAATCTTTAAAGCTTGGATCTTTTTTTCATGTTTAATCTTGTTTCAGAAATCCAAAGGTTGGTACTTTACTGTTTCGCAAGTGGATGGCAGAGGGCATGAAACACAAAAGTTTTAATAGTAGTGGGTAGAAAAAGAAAAAGAGATGTTTATGAAATAATGGTGTATATAGTTGATATTGGTAATGGTTAAAAATGATGTTGGTAATAGTGAAAAATGCATGTTTAGTTTTTGGGAGCTCTGAAATCGAAAGATATATGTTTTCTAGTGCTTGAGGCTGAGGATAGCGCCGTTTCGTTTTGGTAATTGGCTGTCCGCTGTTTGTTTCCACATCAAGAATCTTGATTTTAGGACCGTCCCTTTTAATATTACCAAGAAAACGTTGTGGTTTTTGTTCATAGAAAGACAATTAAGTATTTGAATTGTTGTTGAAGACGGGGAAAGCTGTGAATCTTTCTTTTTTGTGAATACTTTGAGACTGCGTAAAGGAGTGTTTGGATTGTAAGAAATCATAATGTCAATGTCCTGCAAGGATGGTAAATCACTTGAAGATAACGGGAAGTATGTCCGTTATACACCTGAGCAGGTTGAAGCTCTTGAAAGGCTATATCATGAGTGTCCAAAGCCCAGTTCAATGCGTCGCCAGCAGCTTATTCGTGAATGCCCTATTCTTTCCCACATCGAGCCTAGACAAATCAAAGTTTGGTTTCAGAATAGAAGGTACATTTTTATTCTTTGGTTAGTCTGGCTAAATGCTCCATATAGCGACCCCAATTAATTTGGAAGTATAATTGATTTTTTCTTTCTTTTCTCGAGTTATATAGATGCAGGGAAAAACAGAGGAAAGAGTCATCAAGGCTTCAGGGCGTGAATAGAAAGCTGTCAGCAATGAACAAGCTATTAATGGAAGAGAATGATAGATTGCAGAAGCAAGTTTCTCAACTGGTATATGAAAATGGCTACTTCCGCAAGCAAACTCAAACTGTAAGATTTTCCTACCATCAAAGTGAAACTTCTTCTTTCATTACATCAAACAACTATTGATTTTTAGGAGTTAGTACAGGTATTACCTCTTCATTTTTTAGGTAACTGAGGATTAAAGTGTGATGCTTGTTTTGCAGACAAAGCTTCCTTCAAAAGACACCAGCTGTGAATCAGTGGTAACGAGTGGTCAACACCACTTGACACCTCAGCATCCGCCAAGGGATGCTAGTCCTGCAGGGTCAGTGGGATTATGGTTGTTGGGTCCTTTTCTTATCTTGTATTTGGTGTTTGTGGGTGGCTTGTGGCAATTTTTCTACTTTTTGTGTTTTTCCAGGCTTTTGTCCATTGCAGAAGAGACTTTAACAGAGTTTCTTTCAAAGGCTACTGGAACTGCTGTTGAGTGGGTCCAAATGCCTGGAATGAAGGTATACCATAAATAAAATAATATGTATATCATAAATAAAATAAAGGACAAATAAATTTACTTGTTCTTTACCCCTGTTTGTGGGGGGTGGGGGTGGGGGTTGTGCTTTGTAGTGGTTATGGTCTCTTTTTTTAATCTCTTTAGCCTATTATCACGTGATTAAAAAATTCATGCAGCTAATCTGTTCCATCAATATTATGTTGAAATCCTTTAACTGTAATGTCCTAGCATCGAGTGCAAGAAATGGGATTTTTCTTTTTTCTTTATAAGTATCTTCAATGAATTATGGAGCAATAGCCAGTTCCCTTGGCTAACATTATCAAGGACACAGTTTCCCAAATCATAGTCTTAAACACATAATCCCTCTGTTTCAATCTATGTGGCATAATTTGACTGCACATGGAGTTCAAGAAAGGAAGACTTCTGAAATTCGTCTTCCATAATATTTGTGTGGTATAAAAGTTGTCATTAAGCATAAAATGTGAAGTTTAAGTTAAATTGTTTCCAAATTTAGAATATTGCCGATCTTTTTGCAACAAACTAAAATAGAAATGTCGTCACATAAATTGGAATAAAGGGAGTATAAGTTTATACTATGTTACACTCTTATGGTTTTGAAATGTATACTCCTTAACAACACCTTTCATGTGGTTGGTATTTGCCCTTGTCGATCTCGTTGCATGCGAGGACTACCTTTTTTCCTCACTTTAGCTGTGGCTATATCACTAGTTAGGACCATATTACCATCATGCTACCTTTTTTCCTCACTTTAGTTGTGGCTATATCACTAGTTAAGTTTGTCCATGCCAGAGTACCTCTTCCTAATCATTGCTCATGCTATTGTGACTAGCCTGGTCCGGATTCCATTGGAATCATTGCTATTTCTCATGGTTGCACTGGCATGGCAGCAAGAGCTTGTGGCCTGGTTGGTTTAGATCCAACGAGGGTAAGTTGGTTATCTATTCTTGGGTCTTCTTTCAGATTATAATTTGAAATTAATTGGCTAAGCTCCCTCTAGGTTGCTGAAATCCTTAAGGATCGCCCTTCTTGGTATCGTGACTGCCGGGCTGTTGAAGTTCTAAATATGCTGCCCACTGCCAATGGTGGAACCATTGAACTTCTTTACATGCAGGTAGGTCACTATTATCCATAATTTTCACTACTTGCGCAGTCAGTCCTTTTATGCATGCATATGATCTTATGAAAGCTTCGTACTGTTCAGCTTTATGCTCCAACAACTTTGGCGCCTCCTCGTGACTTCTGGCTGTTACGCTATACTACTGTTACGGATGATGGCAGCTTTGTGGTATGAGATTTGTTTTTTCCAGTTGGTCTTTAAATCAAGAAATTTATTTTCTGCCAAGTCTCCAGAGGATGTGCAGTATCACTTTCATGATGTTTACCAGTATCACACACAATGTGCCATCAGAAATATTGATGTTCTTAAAATGCTTGAGTATGTCTCAACATAAGCCAAACAGAATTCTGCTTGGTCAACATATTTTTCTTGACGTGTCTATACCGGGAACTAGATTTATGTATTCCTCTTTCATCATGAATCAATATTGCATTTAATACATGCACAGGTTTGTGAAAGGTCTCTGGGAAATACTCAAAATGGTCCAAGTATGCCGCCAGTTCAGAATTTTGTGAGAGCAGAAATGCTGCCTAGTGGATACCTGATTCGGCCTTGTGAGGGTGGCGGTTCTATTGTCCATATTGTTGATCATATGAATTTAGAGGTAAAGGTGTCATCTATTATGCCTTAATTCATGTATCATTTTGCAGTAGCTACTTATGCCATGTTAGAGTTTATGTATCATTACTATTATTGCCAGGCATGGAGTGTGCCAGAAGTGTTGCGTCCACTGTATGAGTCATCTACAGTGCTTGCTCAGAAGACAACAATGGCAGTAAGAACTTCTATTAAATCTGGTGCAACATGTCATGTAAGAACGAGAACACTATTTTTACTTCAGCAGTGTCATTGTGCTCCTTTCCATGTAGGCACTACGCCAGCTGAGGCAGTTAACATTGGAAGTTTCACAGCCTAATGTCACTAATTGGGGCAGAAGACCAGCAGCTTTACGGGCATTAAGCAAGAGGTTGAGCAGGTCTGAATATACTAGCTTTTGATGAGTGCTTTTTCTGTTTTGTTTGAGTTACTTGCTATTCACTAATCATTACAATATTTGGCAGAGGGTTCAATGAGGCTCTCAATGGTTTCTCCAGTGAAGGCTGGTCTATGCTGGATAATGATGGAATGGATGATGTCACCATCCTTGTTAACTCATCTCCTGACAAATTGATGGGTTTAAACCTTTCTTTTTCTGATGGATTTACATCTCTAAGCAACGCAGTTTTGTGTGCAAAAGCATCTATGCTTCTACAGGTCAGCTGAATCAGTATGTTCATGCTGAAATAGACAATTGAATTACAGGCTTTTTTGTTTGTGAAAATGGACAAATAATTAATTAGCCATGTTTCTCAAGCTCACTTTATTCGCTAACTGGTTAAATGACTGTTTGAATTCTGATACTATTGACTTTAATTCCAAGATGATTAAGAATAATGATGAGAATCATTATGTAAATTGGATTACTTGCTCATTCTCTTCTCGTCTGAGTCTCTGTGCTTGGGCTGCAGAAACATTTATTTTTTTCATGGCAGGTATACAAACAACCAAATTTAAAGAAAAACACCATTTTAATACATTGATAGTGTAGCTAGATTGGCTTGGCTATGTTAAATTTCCTTTAAGCTGTTCAGCACAAGGTGGATGAATACATTTAGCTGCTTTTAACCCCTTAGAAAATTAAAGCATGGGCTTCTGATGGCATATACTGACGATGATTGTCTTGTGTAGTGGACGATGATTGTCTTGTGTAATGGATGGATATCTTATTGCTTGAAAATCATAAAATGGTTAAATGGAGGTTTTGTTGTTAAAGTTTGTATACTCTGTTATTACCCGTGATCATTTACTTTTCCTAAATCAACTTCTTTACACGAATCATCTTCCTTCTTCTTTGGGCAACTCATGTACTTTATCCTGACTTGAGTTGAACATATTTTTTTCTTGCTTTTTTGACATCTTCTTTTTTGTTGTTCAGAGTGTGACTCCTGCGATACTTCTCAGGTTTTTGCGTGAGCATCGATCAGAATGGGTAGACAACAATATTGATGCTTACTCAGCTGCTGCTGTTAAAGTTGGTCCTTGCTGCCTACCTGGGGCCCGAGTCTGTAATTTTGGGGGTCAAGTGATACTTCCACTGGCACACACTGTTGAACATGAAGAGGCAAGTGCTTAGATCTTATTTAATCAACCGCATGGCATGCCTATCTTTCTATTTTCATTGGATACTATTAGAATGGGTCAGAGTCCCACATTGATTGGTGAATAAACTGCTGGTCTGCTAATATGGGCTTGGACAATCCTCCACTCATGAGCTAGCTATGGGATTGAGTTAGACCCAAGTCAGTGCCGTTTTTACATGGTATCAAAGCCCATTCGATCTCAGTTCTTATTTCACCCAATGTTGGGTCCCCATCTTATATTGTCCACGCTTCAGATGTCAGATGTCCAGACTCGGGTGTTCTGGAGGTGTTGAGTGCCACATCGGTGGTATGGGAGGCAAAATTGTCTCCGTATATGCTATTTGGAAATCCTCACCTTATCAGCTAGTTTTTGGGGTTGAGTTAGTCCCAAGGTCCATTTCTTTGACAAAAACTATTTTGATTCCTCATCATTAATGTTGATCACAAACTCCTTTGTGTCAGTAGTTTCTGGAGGTCATTAAGTTGGAAGGAGTTTGCCATTCCCCGGAAGATGTTATAATGCCAAGAGATATGTTTCTATTGCAAGTAAGTTCTGTTCCTGAAAATGTGAATATTGTTCCTATGTAGAGAAATTTAACTGGATCTAACAAAACTCGTAGCTTTATATAAGACAGACTTATACTTGATGATGGGCTACTTAATTGTTTGAGAAGCTTCAGTTTACTCTGGTTTTAGACTACCATCCAGATCCACAAGAAAATTTGTTATAGATAACACATGCTCCTATGTTGTTTACCTGATCTACTAAAACACGAAAGTTACCATGCATGTTCATCTTTAGTATCACCAGGCTGCTGTATAACCAAATAGTGAGCATCCAGATTCTTGATACCTCTCTTACGATGCCACAAGATTTGACGGAGTCAAAATATTGGTTAAACCTGTATAGAAAGCTGAGTATTCAGGGATAAATTGCCTGTTTTGACTCTAAACGTGGTTTACAATGCTTTGTCTTCTGTGCGTTTGGCAGTTGTGCAGTGGAATGGATGAAAATGCTGTTGGTACCTGTGCTGAACTCATTTTTGCTCCTATTGATGCCTCATTTGCTGATGATGCACCACTCCTTCCTTCTGGATTTCGCATTATTCCTTTAGACTCTGCTAAGGTTAGCATGCTCATCACTTGATCACTTCTTATTCTGCTGTTTCCCTGTTTTCTCATTATCCACCGAGTACTTTGAGAATGTTCAATTTCATGCAGGAAGCCTCCAGTCCAAATCGCACCCTTGATCTTACTTCTGCACTTGAAACTGGGCCAGTAGGAAGTAAGGTGGCTAATGACCTTAAGTCGACCGGTGGAACATCAAAATCTATTATGACAATTGCTTTTCAGTTTGCATTTGAAAGCCACACGCAAGAGAATGTTGCATCAATGGCTAGAAAGTATGTACGAAGCTTCATTTCATCTGTTCAAAGGGTTGCATTAGCACTTTCTCCATCTCACTTTGGCTCCCTGGGAGGTCTTCGTCTGCCGCTGGGGACTCCTGAAGCTCATACACTGGCTCAGTGGATCTTCCAAAGTTACAGGTGTGGCATATACTTGCATGTCCCTTAAAATATATGTGATTTTCTAAGTCCAATTCTAAATGAAGCACATGGTTACTGGACAGCCTATGTTGGTTTAGATGTATAATGGTCATGTCATGATACATCTCATCTTCCGAGTTCAATAAACTGTGCAATTTGTTTCCATTTGATGCATCATGGTTTGTTGGCAACCTATATTGGTTCTGTTATATAATGCTCATGCTGCATTTTTCATCTTTCTTCAGTCAATTAACCATTTAATCGATTTCCAGTCAATTGTATTTATCTTCTGCTATTGCTGAGATTTATCTTCTGTTGCTTGCCTCTAAAACTAGAGAGATTTGATTCCTCTTTGTTTTAAGTTTGACTTCTTTTTGTTTTATATTTCTGCAAGTGCTGATGTGCAAATGATGTTTACTTGTTTCCGTTTAAAAGTTCTCTTGAGTAGGGGATTAGTATGAGGAAGCTATTGCATCTTTGTCGGCTGCTAACTAAGTGTCTGACTCTGTTCTCCCTTTTCTACAAGGCGCTTTTTGGGTGTGGAGCTTCCGAAATTGAGTAGTGAAGGAAGTGAATCCATCCTTGATAGCCTATGGCATCACTCAGATGCTATTATCTGCTGCTCTGCAAAGGTTTGCCTTCTTAGACTGTTTTTCTCTGCAGTCTCTTATGCTCATGCAAACAGATTCTTCAGCAAAATCTCAGAATTCAAGTACTCCCCCTGTCCAATTTATGTGATGCAAACGGAGTTTAAGAAAGAAATACTTTAAAAACTTGTGGTCTAAAGCAAGACAGAGATGATTGTGTAGCTATAAATTATCCCATTATGGGAAAAGATTTAAGTTTAAAGTTCACTTGTTTTTAGATATAGGAAGGTATCATTCTTTTCTTCATTTCCGTATTTCCTTTTTCAAATTGCTTTGAAATGCTTTTCTTGAAGCCGACAGTCTATCGAAAACAACCTCTCTACCTCCAAGAGATAAGGGTAAGGTCTGTGTACACCCTAGCCTCCCTAGACCGCACCTGTGGTGTTGTTGAAGGTATGGACAGATTAAAAAGGAAAATGTATGACTAAGTTGGGACATAGGGAGTATATCTAGTTCTGGAAAACATTCAGCAGGACTATGCGTTAGAAGCAAAACTTCTTGATTGTGACTTTGGTTTTTGACATCATTGGTGTTGTTTGTAATTGTCTCAAATGCTACCAGCTTTAGGTCTTTTGGTATATGGGTGCTGAAGTTCAATATTTATGCAGGCTTTGCCAGTTTTCACATTTGCAAACCAGGCTGGTCTTGACATGCTCGAGACAACCTTGGTTGCACTTCAAGATATTTCTTTGGAGAAAATATTTGATGAACATGGAAGGAAAAACCTCTGCTCTGAGTTCCCACAGATAATGCAACAGGTTGGTTACTCCTTTTTGAGGTATCTATTGAATTAGTGATTTGGTAGTCTTAGTTACTATCTGCTATTACAATGTGCTATTAAACACTTGTCAAAATTAGCCAGCACAGTTGAAATTTGTGAGAAGTTTGAAAGTTCACTAGGTAACTGTCCAGAATGAAATGTTTCTCCATCTTTTCTGAGAGAGCAAGATCGTTCAAGCATGTTGAAAATTTTGCTGGATTTGCAGTGAACTAGAGGAGAGTACTAACCATGTTGCTACATATGCTGACAGGGTTTTGCATGTCTACAAGGTGGAATCTGTTTGTCGAGCATGGGTAGGCCTGTTTCTTATGAGAAAGCTGTGGCTTGGAAGGTTCTGAATGAAGAAGATACTGCTCATTGTATCAGCTTTATGTTCGTGAATTGGTCGTTTGTCTAAATTTGTTATGGAGGTACCAGTAAAACTTAAGCTGCTACGTCGCCTCTTTCTTTCCGTTGGAAAGGAACAAACCATTTTGAACTATAGTTCGGATTAACTTGCTTTTTGTGCTTTTGTTGCTACTCAAAATTTAGGCACCATTTCTTGCCCAATGTGACGTGAAATCGTTTGGAATGTGATGTTACAAGATGGACACTGGGAGAATAGAAGGGATAATTGGACAAGAATGCTTGTTTGACATGAAGTCGATCTTGCTTACAACAAAATTAGCCTTTCAGCCTGTTTGGATAGACAGGCTTATTTTAGGTGCTTTCAAGCCAAAATGACTTTTAAGTATTTTTATAGTGTTTGGGTAAAATAAGAAAGTGCTTTTAAGCTAAAATATGATTTTTAACTTATAAGTTGTAAATCATAAGCACAAGCACATTCAAACAGGCTGTTAGTCTTTTTTTTGGCTATGGCAGGTTTGTTTTCTTTTTGAGATCAATAACCAGGCCAAATTTGTTTGAAACAATATCTGCAACTTGATTAAACAAACAACTTTTTTCAAAATTATTATCTTACTAATTTAATTTGACTTGAGCTTAAAACGACAAACTAAACTCTTTGCTAGCTAATTTGTTAATTAGGATCTTACTTGACAAAAAAGGAATAAACCAACTGTACTATTTCCAACTTATGCTTTCTAATGAAGTGGGTCGTTTTTTTTTTATTCACCTAATGGTAGCTATTCTAGATAAACCAAAGCTTGGATTTTATGCAGCCTGTCATTACATAATAATTAACATTTGATGGGTCAAAATGTTTAATTATCAGATTTAACTATCCCAAAATTTCTCTTGGTAGCAGCTTTCATGCACTATATAGTTTTGGGTCAAAGGACAGATTACTTTGGTTAACCTGCTTACATCAATGATTTATACAACACTAACATAGCTTGTTTAATTTTTTTCCCCCTTAAAAAAAACAAAAAAAAAAAAAACAAAAATCAGCTTGACCTTTTTCTTTTCTTTTCTTTTCAAATCTATCCCTTGATTCACTTGAAACTGTTGGTGGGAGGTCATAAATTATGAATTTAAGTTATATATAATATTTTAAATTGATGTGCAAATTGAGGCGAATTTAGGATTTGTATAATATGGGTGCATTATTAAAAATAAAAGGCAAAAATATAT
>JACEIK010004908.1:52488-72639 GCA_018107945.1 Datura stramonium
GGTTTAAAATAGACGTCCAATTATATTGTAAGTAAACTAAGTGTTGGTAATATATACCTCCCTTGATTTATTTCATAAATTAAGATTCTCACTTCTAAATTCAAACTAATATATATGTATAATCTTCTCAATTAATTGTTTGATTTTAAATTCGGAATAATTTTTTTATTCAACCATTTCCACAGCCCAATGTAATCAATAATCCCTTTAATTCAAACGGATCAAAATTGGTCATATTGAATTCAATAGGCGAATTTAAATTTTTTAAAATATGGGTGGATCATTAGAAAATAAGAAGAAAATATTATATTAAACGGGAATTGATACCAAGAACTCAAGGTAACTAACTCAATCATTTAGCCTTCTTATATCATGGTAGCAAGCATATAAAGTTATATCAATTTTAAAAAAATATATACCTAAAATATCTAGTTTAACGGAGAGACCACAGATTCACGTGACCCAAAATTTCTATATAAATTCACCCCTGGCATCAAAAAGTGCAAAAGGAAAATCATGTCAAGTTAAAATAAGCAAATTTTAAAAACATGTTTCTTTTTTACCCTTCCACAGGAGCTCGATCCAATTTTTTTAAAACTATTTTGGAGATTTGAACTCACAATTTCAAAGTTGAAGATGGAGAGTGCTTACCATCCGAGCAATCCCCTCTTATCGAATTTTAAACTCATGCCATGTAGCCCCTTTTTAGTTTTTCTTTAAATATTTTTGTTCTAATTAATTATTATTTGTTGAAGCAGATATCTACTTGTGTGCTTCTAGATAAGTTCCTAAAGTTAGTTAAGATAGGAATCTAAATGTTAGTTAGAGGTTGTTAAGTTAGTTAACTAACTAAATCAGTTCCTTCGTTAGTCTTCACCAAAGCTATTAAGTTGGTGAACGTAGACTACTTAGCCTATCCTCTAAATGTATAATTTATTAAGTTGGTGAATGTAGACTACTCACCTTATATAAAGATATAGTTTTTCATTCTCTAATTTGATCAAGAGTTACAACTTCTTTCTTACTTAATCTTCTCTTTCATTTCTTCTCTCTTCTTCTTCTCTTCTCTATTATCCTCCTTCTTCAAGAAGTTCATCTAAGAACTTAATCACGAAGGGCCAAATCATTTCATGGTATCAAAACTTAATGTCTGTATTATACAGATTGTTCATATGATTCTGGATAATAAGATCGAATTCTACACAATATTCTGAAAACAAATTTGCAAGAGTTCTGCAAATTCTGGAAAATTATCTCAAATACTTTTTTGGTTCCAATCTTCTTCTTGTCAAACATTCCCAGGATTCAAGAGATTTCAAATGACCTTCAATGAAAATCTTGGAGATACAACTATGTTTGGAACTACAAATCCAGCTACCAACTTAGCTGCACAAGGAACAACTCAAATCATTGATCATAATCATCATCTCTACCTACATGCCTCTGATGTAAGTGGGATTTCGTTGATTTCTATTTAGTTAACTGGTATTGAAAACTACTCCCTCTGGTTCTGGTCCTTCTACTTCCTATAATGCTCATTCTTGTGATCCTGCTGTGATGTATTCAAGAACAAGTTATCAGAAGGGAAAGAATAACTATAACATGACTTGTGATCACTGCAAACTAAAGGGGCATCTCAAAAGTAGTGCTGGAAACTGATAAGGTATCCTCCAAACTTTAAGAAGAAAAGAGTGATTCCAGGGAGTGGAGGATCTACAGATTATAATGCTACGGGAGAAGGTGCACCTTCTGCAATTTATAATGCTATAGGTGAGAGTTCAGCACCTATACCTCAGAAGCACTTCACTACTGATCAGGTCACTGCTAACATCATTGAGTTTTATCAAAGGCTTGACAAAGGAAAGAAGACTCAACTGTCAAGTCTGAATCCGCCAGGAACATGTACATTTACCAGGGGACAATATGACCAAATTTTACAACTGTTGAACAAAACTACCTGCCTTGTAGCTAATGGACAGATCTCAGGTTCAGGTGATGCTGGAGTTGGTAACGGTACAAGGTTAGGTATACCTAGTGCCTTATTAACTTCCACTAATTCTAACCTGTCTACTAGATTATAGACACAGGTGCAACAAACTACATGGTATCTGATGCTAACTTACTAGACAGAAATACAGTTTGTAAAGCTAAAAATGAGCACAAGGTGTCTTTGTCTAATGGTGACATGTCTGTGGTACGGTTACTTACTATTTGTATCTGAAGCCACTAAGGAACTTCATTGTGTTGCACTATTCTATCTTGATTTTTGTATCTTTCAGGATCTCTCAAGGGAGGACAGAAAGATAGACTTTATCTGCTTAATCAACTAACTAGGAATAATACACTTTTGATGTTACTCTATCTGCTAATGTTACTCAAGAGCCTGTCACTAGTTGTGCAGACATCAATCTATGGCATAAGAAACGTGGACATGTGTCTTCTAGGGTGCTTCATAAACTACTTCATAGCAACTTAGAAACTATAGTAGAAGTAGTTAAAACCTGTAATGTGTGTCCTTATGCCAAATAGAAAAGGACTTCTTTTTCTCCAAGTAGTATAAAAAATACAGAACCCTTTGATGTGATAGATATGGATATCTAGGGCCCTTACAAAATACTTTCTTACAATAGTAGATGATTATACAAGAATGACTTGGATTTACCTACTGAAATTGATGTCTGATGTCTATGTTATTCTGTAGTATTTTCTTAAATTTGTGCAAACTCAGTTTAATACAACAGTAGAGATATGTAGAACTAATAATGACACAGAGTTTGTGAATGATGTATGTAGCTCTTTGCTTATTAACCTAGGCATAATTCATCTGAGATCTTGTGTCTATTTCCCTCAGCAGAATGGTGTAACTGAGAGGAAGCACAAACACATACTTGAAGTAGCTAGAGCCTTAAGGTTTCAGGCAAACATACCTATTAAGTTTTGGGGTTATTTTGTTCAAGCTATTGTCTATATCATTAATAGGATCCTTCTTCTATTATTGGCATATTACCTTGTGAAAAAATATATAAAAGAAAACCCTCACTTGTTCACTTTAGGGTGTTAGGTTGCTTATGTCTTGCAAAGATAGTTCACTAAGGTGATAAACTTCAGTCAAGGACTAGAACTGTTGTGTTCATGGGTATTCTAAACATCAGAAAAGGTACATACTCTATGATCTAGTTACATATTTCTTCTTTGTTAATAGAGATGCACTATTCCTAGAATCTGAGTTTCCTTTCAAAGCTGATATAACACAACCCCTTATATTTACTTACACTGATATGACTCTAGATATGACAGACAACAACACTCAGACCATTACTAATTTCAATGTTGAGAATACTGCTGCAGGTACTCCATCAATGCACACTGAACAGATACACCAAATAGGAACAGATTAGTGTTCTAGCCCAAACAACTGATACTGGCTCATTTGGTTTAAATCAACCAAGGCAAGTTGCAAGACTAGTTGGTCCCTCTAGAACTTCAGGGAGAGTCAAGCAACCTCCGTTATGGATGAAAGACTTTGTGTCTTTGAGCATATGCCAACAGGATGCTCCGTATTCTATATCTAAGTATATATCATATGATAATATCTCTAACAAATATCAAGCATACTTATCTGCATTTACCACTGCTTCAGAACCTAAAAGTTACAATAAAGCCATCAAAGATTCTAGGTAGGTGGAAGCTATGCAATCTGAAATTGAAGGTCTTGAAAACAACACTTGGGAACTAGTTCCTCTACCACAAGGAAAAATTAACTATGGGATGCAAGTGGATATAAAAAATCAAATACAAAGCATCTGGAGAGGTGAAAAGGTTCAAGACAAGACTGGTTGCAAAGGGTTATTGTCACGACCCGAGTTTATACCCTAGCCGTAACATGAGACCTAGAATCATGAATGGCCCCAAGTCGATCCATGACATACTCATAGCATGATACTAACCGAATAACAACTAACAAAAATCAACACTAAGCAGAAGCTAATAGAAATAGTCTAATCAGCACTATAAGACATAGTCTATTAAAACACTAAATCATAAGCTGAATCTGTCTATACATGTTTGAAAGCCTCTACTAAACTGATAAGCTACTGGGACAAGTCCCTAGATAACTCCTAAAGTCTGAAACTAAAATAAAATTGAAATAGAAAGATCATAAATCTTGTCCTCGGTAGATGAGGACTCATAACGGTAAGCTAAGATGGGAATACAGTGTGTCTAACCATGAGGCTGAGTCTGAAAATCTGAATCTATATTATAAAATGATATAGCACATAAAGTATGCGGTCAGTATTTGAAATGTACTGAGTATATGAAAAAACGTAAAGGAACTGGAAAATGAAAATATGCTGAGAGAAAGTAAACCGAATACATAACTGAACTGAAATACAATGACCCTATCTGAAAAGTATAGATATTGATAAGATATGCTTATTTGAAAATGTTTAAATAAAATACAGGTAAATCTGATGCATAAGGGTCATGTACATGCAATGAATACTAATATTAACACTGATATCATACACCATACTGACTAACTACTGATAACCGAGACTAAACTCCACAGTGAATGAGCTGAACTGAAGTCTAGTGAGCTGAATTGGAACTGTAATCATAAACTAAGGGAACCCTTCTCTACTATTGAGAATCCCTAAGTGAGCTGAGGGGAAACACTCTCAACTATTGAGGATCCCTGACTGGACTGAGGGAACACTCTCTACTATGGAGGATCCCTGACTGGACTAAGGAAACACTCTCTACTATGGAGGATCCCTGACTGAGCTGAGGGAACACTCTCTATGATGGAGGATCCCTGACTGAATTGAGGGAATCACTCTTTATTATTGACGATCCCTAACAGAACTGAGGGAGACACTCTCTACTATTGAGGATCCTAATTATACTAACATGGAAGACATCGATCTAACATCATTCATCTAGTATAGGCTACTTCAGCTAATCAGATACTTGAGTGTTAAGCTAATCATAACATACTGAATTCATTAGAGTCTGATCAACACTACTTTCTATTAACAAGAGGCCCAAAAATATGAAAAATCATGATCATGTTTTATCATCAAAATTCATAACATCATAGATCCAAAATCATAGTATAAATCATGTATTCTAGATTCATGAATATTCATAGGTTCAAGTCATACTTTAAACATATACACCGAAATCATAGTAAAAGCATGTACATATTTCATAAGGGCCATGTCTCGAAAATAGTACTAATTCATGGTAAAATTATAGAAGATCATACTACTGTCCTATCATATACATAAATCATGAGTTTGGGAGCAAATTCATCAACATGCATAGCTACTTATCATGAGAGTCTTGAAACCCATAGGAGACATAAGAGAATACATGCATAGATTGAAATTCTAAGGTATGCTTTTCTAGAAATCAAGGAATTTGGGTTTTAACGTAAAATTTGGGATACAAGGATAAAAGAAAATCCTTGTTGAAGTCCCACATATTTGTCTTGACAAAATCTTCCACTAGAATTCAGATCTTGAAGCTCTTGCAGAAACCCTAGGTGACCTTGAGCCTTGAGAGGGAAGAGGAAAAAGAGTTTGGGTGCATTTTTTGATGGAATGAGGGATTAAGCTTGATATTTCTTTTAAAATCGTCCCACTTGATACCCAAAACGATGTAGTTTAGGAGCTAAAAGAATAGGATTTTATGAAAACACCCTTAAAAATTCACAGGAGAAAGGACCCTTCCAGTTCTCACGAGGGATATCACGAATTGTGAGGTACTGGACGAGTTGTGAGTCCAATTCGTGAAGTTTATTGGAATTTCCACCAAAATTTGCCACTTAACGAGTCGTTAGGTGACTTAACGCGTCACTTAACTAGTCGTGAAGTCCCCTCTGAAATTGAAGTTCTCCAGAATTTTTTGCCACTTAACGGGTTACTTAACAAGTCGTTAGGTGACCTAGCAAGTCACCTGACGATCATTCTGTGATCTAGTACAGTTTCACTAAATTACTCATAACTTTTTACTCCGAACTCTGATTGACATAAGGTCAGATGAATTGGAAAGAAGACTCAAAGGGCTTCGATTTGATATATTGAATAACCTAAAAAATATTTTAAGATGGGATATATGTTCGTTTGAAGTTTACCCTTGTAAGAACTTACACGAAAACTCAATCGGTAAGAAGACTCTCAGCTCAACTTTGTGCTAGAATTTCTTTATGACCTTAATTTATATCCATTGAACTTCTCACACTTGAGGATTGATATTAACACCTAGTATTCATTGGGCTCGGACCTATCCATATACCTAGAACGGTTCTAAATTTAGCTCAAAAGTTCGGGGCATTTAAATATCTCAACTCACTAGTTTTGAGTCTAGTCTTAGAGACTTTTAGGGTGTTAAAATATCTCCCTCTTGAAAACATTCACCCTCGAATATGCGTAAACATACTGAAAAGCTAGGGAAAGGAACTTCCATCCTAATTACTAAACATTCGATGTTGAAAACTGACGGAATGACTAAGCTGAGAGGCTAGGGAAAGAGCTATAATCCTGAGACCTGAATACTAAGGGTTGAATGCTAATGGAGTATCTGACTCTGAGCTGAACTACATCTCTTAACTAAATTTCTGAATCATACATGCATTCTAAGACATGATAGGTACTGAAATACATGAAACTGACATGGAACTAGATAGAGTACCGGGGAGGAACTATTTCCTCACGCTGGAACTGAGTTGGTATGGATTGAGATATCGTTGTCAACCTGCTTTCTGATACTAAAATTCTAAAGACTGAGTTCAAGGGCTGAGCATACTGGAAGATATGAGTTAACACATGTACTCAAGATTTGACTTGTCTTATCTAATTATCATCTCCCCCTTAGCTTTAAGCCATCATTAGAAGGCTCCTGGATCTTTCTTAAGGTTGCGCTAAACCACTAACTCTTAATTCCTCCTTCTTCTTTAAAATTCACTGATAGCTTCATACTCATATTTATTTAACACCATATATTGACAATCTCCTATCAACATACATCGAAGGACTCCCTACTCCATACTTGGGTCTAACAACATGCAAAGAGTAACACAATTAGCTCTTAACACACCTGTGACTACTTCTAGCGATTTGCCCTGATCCTGATGTGCTGACAAGGCGTAAGAGTGATTTTGATGTTGTCCGCCACCTTTACTAGAAGATGCACCTTGCTGAAATGGGTGGGCTGTCGGAGCTGCTGAAGAGGTGGCTGGGGCCCTTCTCTCGCCCCGCTTGGATGCTGGGCAATCTCGGAGCTTATGACCTGACTTGCCACACCAAAAGAAAGTGCCTGAACCAATCATGCACTCCCCCAAAATGGTTCTTGTCGCAACTTTTACAAACTGGATATGTAATCTCCCTTACCCTAGGTTTGTACAGTACACTGGCTGTTCAAGGTGCTGGGGCTGATGACCTCTACTGGGAGCGTGAACGATGTCCACAACTCGTCCTCTGATAGGAGAACTTGGAATCTCCTGTCCTAGCTCTCTTGGCCTCTCTCTCATTTTCTTTCACCTGCTCTGCCTTTATTTGTTAGGCATAGATTACCAACCATGAAAAATCTATGTCCTTGTGCAACATGGCGATCATGCACTCCTTGGACAAGGAATCTACCACTCCGTTCATGAACCTGCTCACATGAGCCCTCTGATTGGCTACCATCTCCGGTGCATACTTGGATAACCGGGTAAATTCCAATGCATACTCCTGTACAGTCATACTATTTCGCCTCAAGTTGATGAACTCCGCCGCCTTTGCCTCCCTCAACTCTCTAGGGAAAAACCTATCCAAGAAGGCATTCATAAACTCAATCCAACTTACGGGGACTGCTCTAACTCCCCAATTTATCCTTCCACTGATGGAACCATATATGAGCGACCCCCTTAAGCTAGTAGAAGGCTACATCTGCGCTCTCCTAACCTGTCACCCCCATAATCTGGGTGATCTTCTTGATCTCCTCTAAGAACTCATATTGGTCTTCGTCAACCTTTGACCCCAAGAATTTAGGCGGGTTCATCCTAAGGAAGTCTCTTACTCTAGCCATCGCTACGTTCCCGTTCTGGGGAACATGATCCATCGTCTACTGATTAACCTGAGTGGTCATGGCCTGCGCCAACATGTGAAAGGCTACCCTGAACTCGGCATGAGTAACATGTTTATTCATCAGGTTCACGGGGGCTGGTGGTTCTTGCTGGTGCCCCTTACCATTTCTCCTGTCGTTTTCCCTTTCGGGAGGCATTATTTGCAAGCACGTAAAGCACGTGTTATGAGAGAAACTAGAGTCTCAAACTCTATGCACGATAAGAATCATGAAGAAAAGGGAAATTTTATAAATACGTCTCATAGCCTCTTCGTCATAAGTGTGGCACGCTTCACAGCCATGAAAAAAAGACTCTACTTAACGCGATTTTCAGACACTCTAAACCAAATTCTCTGATAAAGTTTGTCACGATCCGAGTTTACACACTAGCCATGACACGGGACATAGAACCATGAATGGACCCAAGTGACTCATGGCATACTCATAGCATGATACTAACCGAATAGTAGCTAACAGAAATCAACACTGAGCGGAAGTTAACAGAAAGAGTCTAATCAACACCA
This sequence comes from Datura stramonium, assembly GCA_018107945.1. Taxonomy (NCBI): domain Eukaryota; kingdom Viridiplantae; phylum Streptophyta; class Magnoliopsida; order Solanales; family Solanaceae; genus Datura; species Datura stramonium. The sequence goes on from JACEIK010004908.1 coordinate 61,122, forward strand.
TAAAACATAGTCTACTAAAACACTAAATCATAAGCTGAATCTGTCTATACATGTCTGAAAACCTCTACTAAACTGATGAGCTACTGGGACAAGTCCCCCGCTAACTCCTAAAGTCTGAAGCTGAAATAAACTAAAATAGAAAGATCATAAATATTGTCCTCGGTAGATAAGGACTCACCATAGTTAGCTGAGATGGGAATAGAGCGTGTCTCACCGCGAGGCTGAATCTAAAAATCTGCATCTATATCATAAAATGATATAGCATATAAAGTATGTGGTCAGTACTTAGAGTGTACTGATTATATGGGAAAACGTAAAAATACTAAAACATGCAAATACCCTATCTGAAAAGTATAGATATTGATGAGATATGCTTATTAGAAAATGTTTAAATAAAATACAGGTAAAGCTGATACATAAGGGTCATATACATGCACTGAGTATTGATATTATCACTGATATCATACACCATATGACTAATTGCTGACAACCGAGACTAAACTCCATAGTGACTGAGCTGAATTGAAGTATGAGGCTATACTGAGCTGAACTGGAACTGAAATCATAAACTAAGGGAACCCTTCTCTACTATTGAGAATCCCTGAGTGAGCTAAGGGGAAACACTCTCTACTATGGAGGATCCTTGAATGAGCTGAGAGAACACTCTCTACTATGGAGGATCCCCGACTGGACTGAGGGAACACTCTCTACTATGGAGGATCCCTGACTGAGCTGAGGGAACACTCTCTACGATGGAGGATCTCTGGCTGAGTTGCGGGAGTCACTCTCTACTATTGAGGATCCCTGACTGAACTGAGAAAAACACTCTCTACAATTGAGGATTCCAATTATACTAACATAGAAGACACCAATCTGACATCATTCATCTAGTCTAGGCCACTTCAGCTAATCAGAGACCTGAGTGTTCATCTAATCATAACATACTAAATTCATTAGACTCTGATCAGGGCTACTTTCTGCTAACAAGAGACCCGAAAATCTGAAGAATCATGATCACGTTTTATCATCAAAATTCATAGCATCATAGACCCAAAATCGTAGTATAAATAATGTTTTCTAGATTCATGAAAATTAATAGGTCCAAGTCATACGTTAAACATATACACCGAAATTATAGTAAAAGCATGTACATATTTCATAAGGGCCATGTCTCGAAAATAGTACTAATTCATGGTAAAATTCTAGAAGATCATACTATTGTCCTATGATATATGTAAATCATGAGTTTGGGAGCAATTTCATCAACATGCATAGCTACTTATCATGAGATTCTTGAAACCCAAAGGAGACATATGAGAATTCATGCATAGATTAAAATCATAAGGTATGCTTTTCTAGAAATCAAGGAATTTGATTTTTTAACATAAAATTTGGGACACAAACTAGATATGTAATCTGCCTTACCCTAGGTTTGTACTGTACACTGGCTGTTGAAGGTACTGGGGTTGATGACCTTTGCTGGGAGCGTGAGCGATATCCACCACTCGTCCTCTGATGGGAGAACTTTGAATCTCCTGTCCTAGCTCTCTTGGCCTCTCTCTCATTTTCTTTCACCTGCTCTGCCTTTATTTGTTAGGCATAGATTAGCAACCATGAAAAGTCTATGTCTTTGTGCAACATGGCGGTCATGCACTTCTTGGCCAAGGAATCTGCCACTCCGTTCACGATCCTGGTCACATGAGCTCTCTAATCGACTACCATCTTCGGCGCATACTTGGATAACTGGGTAAATTTTAATGCATACTCCTGTACAGTCATACTATTTTTCCTCAATTTGACGAACTCCACCGCCTTTGCCTCCCTCAATTCTCTAGGGAAAAACCTATCCAAAAAGACAGTCATAAAACTCATTCCAACTTATGGGGACTGCTCTAACTCCTCGATTTATCCTTCCACTTACGGAACCATATTTGAGCGGCCCCCTTAAGCTGGTAGGAGGCTAAGTCTGCGCTCTCTATTCCTGTCACCCCCATAATCTGGGTGATCTTCTGGATCTCCTCTAAGAACTCATACGGGTCTTCGTCAACCTTTGACCCCAAGAATTCAGGCGGGTTCATCCTGAGGAAGTCTCTTACTCTAGCCATCGCTACGTTTCCGTTCTGGGGAACATGAGCCACCGTCTGCTGATTAACCTAAGTGGTCATGGCTTGCCACAACATATGAAAGGCTACCCCGAACTCGACATGGGCAATATGTTTATTCATCAGGTTCGTGGGGGCTGGTGGGGCAAGAAAATGGAACTTTCCTGAATACGTCTCATAGCCTCTTCGTCATAAGTGTGGTGTGCTTCACACCCATAAAAAAAGACTCTACTTAATGCGGCTTTCAGACACCCTAGGACACTCTAAACCAAATGCTCTGATACCAAGTTTGTCATGACCCGAGTTTACACCCTAGCCATGCCACGAAACTTAAAACCATGAATGGCCCCAAGTCGACTCATGGCATACTCATAGCATGATACTAACCAAATAGTAGCTAACATAAATCAACACTGAGCGGAAGCTAACAGAAAGAATCTAACCAACACCATAAGACATAGTATATTAAAACACTAAATCATAAGCTGAATCTGTCTATACATGTCTAAAAGCCTATACTAGACTGATGAGCTGCTGGGGAAAGTCCCCAGCTAACTCCTAAAGTCTGAAACTGAAATAAAACTAAAATAGAAAGATCATAAATCTTGTCCTCGGTAGATGAAGATTCACCACAGTCAGCTGAGATGGGAATAGAGTGTGTCTGACAGCGAGGCTGAATCTAAAAACCTGGATCTATATCATAAAATGATATAGCACATAAAGTATGCGGTCAGTACTTGGAGTGTACCGAGTATATGGAAAAACGTAAAAATACTAAAACATGCAAATATGCTGAGAGAAAGTAAACTAAATACATAACTGAATGCAAAACTGAAATGAAGTACAATGACCCTATCTGAAAAGTATAGATATTGATGAGATATGTTTATTTGAAAATTTTTAAATAAAATACATGTAAAGATGATAGATAAAGGTCATGTACATGCACTGAGTACTAATATTATCACTGATATCATACATCATACTAACTAATTACTGACAACCGAGACTGAACTCCACAGTCACTGAGCTGAACTTAAGTATGAGGCTATACTGAGCTGAACTGGAACTGAAATCATAAACTAAGGCAACCCTTCTCTACTATTGAGAATCTCTGAGTGAGCTAAGGGGAAACACTCTCTACTATTGAGGATCCCTGACTGAGCTGAGGGAAAACTCTCTACTATGGAGGATCCCTGAATGAGCTGAGAGAACACTCTCTACTAGGGAGGATCCCCGACTGGACTGAGGGAACACTCTCTACTATGGAGGATCCCTGACTGAGCTGAGGGAACACTCTATAATCTGGAGGATCTCTGACTGAGTTGTGGGAGTCACACTCTACTATTGAGGATCCCTGACTGAACCGAGGGAGACACTCTCTACAATTGAGGATTCCAATAATACTAACATGGAAGACACCAATCTAACATCATTTATCTAGTCTAGGCTACTTCAGCTAATCATAGACCTGAGTGTTCAACTAATCATAACATACTGAATTCATTAGAGTATGATCAGGGCTAGTTTCTCCTAACAAGAGGCCCGAAAATCTGAAGAATTATGATCACGCTTTATCATCAAACTTCATAACATCATAGATCCAAAATCGTAGTATAAATCATGTATTCTAGATTCATGAAAATTAATAGGTTCAAGTCATACTTTAAACATATACACCGAAATCATAGTAAAAGCATGTACATATTTCATAAGGCCCATGTCTCAAAAATAGTACTAATTCATGGTAAAATTCTTGGAGATCATACTACTGTCCTATGATATACGTAAATCATGAGTTTGGGAGCAATTTCATCAACATGCATAGCTACTTATCATGAGAGTCTTGAAACCCAAAGGAGACATTTGAGAATTCATGCATAGATTAAAATCCTAAGGTATGCTTTTCTAGAAATCAAGGAATTTGAGTTTTTAACATAAGGGACACAAGGATAAAAGAGAATCCTTGTTGAAGTCCCACTTACCTGGCTTGATGAAATCTTCCAGTAGAGTTCAGATCTTGAAGCCCTTGGAGAAACCTTAGGCGATCTTGAGCCTTGAGAGAGAAGAGGAAGAAGAGTTTGGGTGAGTTTTTTGATGGAATAAGGGATTAGGTTAGATATTCCCCTTAAAATAGTCCCACCTGATACCCAAAATGATGTAGTTTAGGAGTTAGAAGCATAGAATTTTACAAAAACACCCTTGAAAATTTGCAGAAAAAAAGACCCTGCTAGTCCTCATGAGGGACATCACGACTCGTCAGGTACTAGATGAGTCGTGAGTCCAATCCGTGAAGTTTATTGGAATTTCCACCAAAATTTGCCACTGAACGGGTCACTTAACGAGTCGTTAGATGACTTAATGGGTCACTTAAACATTCGTGAAGTCCCCTATGAACTTAAGTTCTCCAGCGATTTTTGCCACTTAACGGGTCACTTAACGAGTCACTTGATGAATCATTCTATGATCTGGTGCAGCTTTACTAAATTGCTCATAACTTTTTACTCTGAACTTCGATTGACACAATGTTGGATGCTTTGGAAAGAAGAATCAAAGGACTGAAATTTGATATATTGAATCACCCAAAAACACTTTATAATATGAGAGATATGTTCGTTTAAAGTTGACCCTAGTAAGAACTTATACCAAAACTCAATCTGTAAGAAGGCTCTCAACTCAACTTATGCTAGAAGTTCCTTATGATCTGAATTTGTATCCATTGCACTTCACACACTTGAGGATTTATATTAATACCTAGTATCCATAGAATTCATTAGGCTCAGATCTATCCTTATACCTAGAACGGTTCCAAACTTAGCCTGAAAGTCGGGGCAATTGAAATATCTCAACTCACTAGTTTTGGGTCTAGTCTTAGAGACTTTTGGGGTGTTGCAATTACAGCCAGCAGGGAGGGATTAATTATCAGGAGACTTTCTCTCCTGTTGTGAATATAGTAACAGTTAGAACCATCCTATCTATTGTTGCTTCTAAACAATGGCATATAAATCAAATGGATGTATTTTCAATGCATTCTTACAAAAGTGACCTACATGATGAAATTTACATGGATCTACCACAAGGATTTATCGATCCAGGGGGAAACACAACACCGTCAGTTTGTAGACTGATCAAATCCTTATATGGGATGAAGCATACACCTAGGCAATGGAATGACAAGCTAACAGAAGCTCTATTAAAATCCAGTTTTGTTCAAAGACAATATGATCATTAACTGCTCATAAAGAAAACGGAAAAGGGAACTGTAATCATTTTGGTATATGTAGATGATATGCTAGTGACTAGAAATAGTCTGAGTATAATTGAAGAAACAAAAGCACATTTACAACAAATGTTCAAAATGAAGGATTTGGGAGAACTTAAATACTTCCTTGGAGTAGAGTTTGCAAGATCAAAGAAAAAAATTATAATGCATCATTGGAGATATTCTTTAGAGCTAGTTTCAGAACTAGGATTATCTGTTTCTAGACCAACTCTCACTCCTATTGATACTAATGTGAAGCTAATAACTAAGCAGTATGATGATCATATAAACAAAGGTTGTACAAAAGATCCTTTGCTCACTGACATAGGTCCTTATTAGAGACTTATAGGCAAGTTGTTGTACCTAACTATCACTTGACCAAACATTGCTTACAATGTACAAACATTAAGTCAATATATTCAACAATCCAAGAAATCCCATATGGAAGCAGCTCTCAGGATTGTCAGATATATTAAATCACAACTTGGCTTAGGAGTACTAATATCAAACAAGAATATTAAGAGTGTGACTGCATTTTGTGATTCTGACTAGGCAACAACACACATTCTAAAAGGAGACGCATCAGGTTTCCTAATCAAACTAGGACATTCTCTGATTTCTTGAAAGTCAAATAAATAGACCACTGTATCCAAAAGTTCAACAGAAGTAGAGTATAAAAGCGTGGAATCAACTATTTCTAAGCTTACTTAGATTATTGGACTATTAGAGGAGATGGATGTAAAAATAGAACTACCTATACAAATATTCAGTGACAGTAAGTCAGCTATTCAAATAGCTGTCAATCCAATGTTTCATGAGAGAGCAAAACACATTGAAATTGATTGTCACTTCATCAGGGAAAGAATACAACAAGGGAAAGTGCAACCTCAGTATATACCTACTGTAGACTAACATGCAAACTTGCTAACGGAAGGACTTACCAAGGCACAATATCAATATTTGACAAACAAGTTAGGTGTGATCAATATCTTCCATAACACCTAACTTGAGGGGGAATGTTAAAGCAGATATCCACTTGTGTGCTTCTAGATAAGTTCCTAAAGTTAGTTAAGATAGGAATCCCAAAGTTAGTTAGAGGTTGTTAAGTTAGTTAACCAACTAAATCAGCTCCTTAGTTAGTCTTCACCAAAGTTGATAAGTTGGTGAATGTAGACTACTTAGCCTATCCTCTAAATATATAAATAGGAGGACTCATCTTGTATGAAGATATAGTTTTTCATTCTCTAATTTGATCAAGAGTTAAATCTTCTTTCTTAATCTTCTCTTTCGTTTCTTCTCTCTTCTTCTTCTTCTCTTCTCTATCATCCTCCTTCTTCAAGAAGTTCATTTTAGAATTTAATTATGGAGGGATAAATCATTTCATTATTATTATTAGTTGTTGTAAACAGTTGTGTTCGGAAAATTAGGAAAAGTTATACCGACTTATAGCTAATTATATAGAGAGACTTTGGAGCCGAATGAATCTAAGGGAGTACTATTGTATAGTTCGGTTTCTTTATTTAATAAATCAGTACCCCCGTCTGTCTCAATTTATGTGACACACTCTTTTTTAGTCGGTCTAAAAAATAATATATTTAATAATAATTTAACTTTAAAATGCTCATCTTACTCTTACTGAGATGATTTATACTCATACAAACATCTATGATTTATATTAGACTACAAGTTTTAAAAGTTTTTTTTTAAAATTTTTTAAACTTCGTTTCTAGTTAAGTACACCATATAAATTGAAACTTAAGAAATAATAAATATTATTATTTTCTGAAAAAAATCAGAAGAGAAATAAATGGTTAAAGATAGTTGATTGGTGCAATCTATAGGAGTTCAATAATTGAGTACTTCTCTATACTACCAGTCTACCACAGTCCACAACCTCATTTCCCCCTGCTTTTTAGAGTCATTTTCCCTTTGGGTTACCTTTGATGTGCCTTTCACAAAACATAAATTGTGTTTGCATATGGAAATAATCATAATAAAGCTGTTATTTTATGTAAACGCACAATTATTTTTGTTCTTTTACTCATACACTATACTGTTTTGGCTTCATTATATTTGTGTTACCATGTTTAGTAATTTGGCTAGGAGTCAATTATTCCTAAATTATGTTAACATAAAATGGTATTTGAATTGAAAGTAATCATCCCCCTGGTCTTGGATGTTGAATTATCGATCTTACTGAAGAATTCTCATGCTATTTCAAGAGAGAAACTGTTGTATATTGATGTCAATAAACATATACAATGGCTCTTATTTTATAAGAGAAGAATAAAAGAGAATTAAGATAATTACAAGAGTTCTATTCTAGCTACTACAAGAACTAAACTTAAGCTAGACTTTGACTCCTACAAGAACTTAAAAGCTAGAAGTTTTAGTACTAGTATGATACTAACCACATGGCTATTTAAGATTTAACTAGCTAACTTCCTCTTTGGTCTTTATTTTGAACACCTCTTGATCTTTATCTGTCTTGAACACCCCTTGATCTTTATCTTCAACACTTTTCCTTAAGCTAGTGAGTGGAGAAACAATTACTCCTAGCTAGCTTCTAAAACCAGCAAACACTTGTTTTGGAAAGGCCTTTTGTATGTATATCAGTCAGCTGATCCTTGGACATCACAAATTGTATAAGTAGTTGTCCTCTGGCTACTTTTTCTCGAACAAAATTGATATCCATTTCAACATGTTTTCTCCTGGCATGCATAACTGGATTCACTATCATATACAAGGAACTTAAATTGTCACAATACAGAGTAGGGACTATCTTCAGATACACACTAATGTCATGATGAACATAGCTAACCCATGTCATTTTAGCTGAAATAGATGTCAAGGCTCTATACTCAGCTTTAACACTTGATCTTGCTACCGTCGTTTATTTCTTGGATGCCCAAGAGATGCAGTTTTCACCAAGGTGTATGGTGTATCCAGTAGTTGATCTCCTAGCAAGTTAATAGCCTCCCCAGTCTGCATCTGAGTAACCATACAACCTGCATGGTAATTGTGAAATAATTCTCATACCATGGTGTGGAGTCCCTTTGATATACCCGAGAATCTTTTTTACTCTTTGAAGATGCTCACTATTTGGATTTTGCATAAATTGACTAGCCAAATTCACTGCATTAGTTATATTAAGTCTGGTGAGTGTTAAGTATTAAAGACTTCCAACAATGCTCCTACATAGAAAGATGTCAACAGAATTCCAGTAGCCTCTTGTAATCCATGATTCTGTGGTAGAGGTGTGTGCATTGCTTCTGCTGATGACATATCAGTTAGCTCAACAACATACTTTTCTTGACTCAAATGAATTCCTCCTGAGAAGTATCTGACTTCAATTCCTAAAAAGAATGAAGGGGTCCAAGATCTTTCATGGCAAACTCTTTATCAAGTTTTGTAATAATCTCTGAGACACACTCTGAATTACTTCTTATTACAATTATATCATCTACATACAAATATAATAGGAGAAGAATTGTTCCTCTCATATAATGGAGTGTAAACAAGGAGGGCCTGCCTTACTATACATAAAATCAAGATGAAATAATTGAAGACTAAACTTGTCAGACCAGGCCCTAGGTGCCTATTTGAGGCCATACAATACCTTCGTTAACAAACATACATGATTAGGATGCCTGAGGTTAATAAAGCCTAGAGGTCGGCTCATGTGTACTTCCTGCAAATAACTATTTAAGAAGGCATTTTTGACATTTAACTATCTGATATCCCACCTTGAGCTGACATCCACTGAAACAACCACACTTATGGTTGTGGTCTTAATCAGAGGACTAAATGTCTGTTCAAACTCGATCCCTTCATGTTGGGAAAAACCTCTTGCAACCATTCTTGCTTTGTATTTGCCTGTGGTTTCATTTGCCTTTAGTTTAGTTTAAACACCCATTTAGAGCTAACTATGTTCATTCCTGCAGTTTTAGGAACTAGTGTCTAGGTTTGGTTGCTTTGAAGAGAATCAATCTCCCTTTGCATTACTGCAAGTCAGTGAGGAGACCTTAAAGCTTCCTTTGTAGTTCTTGGTTCTCTGTGTGCCTTCTTCTCTGCTTGGAACAGGAGACATATGAGTTATAAGAGTTGATTTTTCCTTGTGTCTTATCTCCATATGATGTCTTTGACTCTCAAGAACAGTAGAATCTGTAGCACTATTACTGAATTCAGTCTCAGTGCTTGCAGAAACTTCTGGTTGTGGACTACCAATGTTAAACCAATGTGAAAGATCAACTTCCAACTTTATACCTTGATGATCGGATATAAAGAAAATATTTGGTTGTGGTGATTCTGACTGTGCATCTTTTGTGCTTTCTGACTCAGTAGCTTCAGCATCTGATGAAGTCTCTAAGTCACCAACATATGATAATTGGTCTTCTAAAGCAATTGAACCCTCTCTTGAAGGCTGAGTGTCAGTCACCACTTCACCACCAACAAAAATGGTAGATTGAGTGTCAGACACACCTGCATCACCAATTACATTGCTATCGGCAACCACATTGCTTGTCACTACATCATCTAGTGAGAATAAGCATGGATTGAAGTAGCATTAGTGGTATTATTTCTGTCTTTATCATGATCAGAAGCATCACAACTAGACAACAGTTCCCCCGAATCTGGTTCTTACAACTTAGAAAAAAACTCAACAAAAGTAGCTAAGTGAGTTGAAATATCAAGTTTAGCCTTTGATGGAGACAGATTCGCATAAGGCAGTATGGATTTATCAAAAATGACATGTCTAGACACAGACTCTTTTGTTGGAGGATGATAACATCTATATCCTTTGTACAAACTACTATATCCTATAAATACACAAGGATAAGTCTTTTGACTGAACTTAATACTTCCTTTCAAATATGAAAAACATCTACATTCAAATATCTTTAGGCTGTTGTAGTCAGGTTGTGCACCATATAGTTGAACAAAAGGAGTTGTCATCTTCAACATCGATGAAGGAAGCCTATTTATAAGAAATAAAGCAGTCAAAAAGGCTTCTACCTATAGGAACAAAGGTAGCTTGACATGAAACAACAAGGTTAAGTCAGTCTCAACTACGTGTTTATGCTTTTTTTCAGCAATGCCATTTTATTTTGGTGTGTTAGAATAACAAACGTATCTAATTATGTCACACTTTCCAAGTGCTTAATAAATTTTATATTAATAAACTCACCCCTTTCATCACATTGGAATACTTTTATAACTTTTGAAAACTGTATTTCTACCTTTTCTTGAAATTTAAGAAATACTTCACAAAATTTTAATTTCTTTTTCAGTGGATAGATCCAAGTGAACCTTGTATTATCATCTATAGAAACCACATAATATTTAATATGTTCAATAGGAGAAGGACCCCAAAGATCACAGTGAATTCTTAATAAAGGCTCTTTCTCAATATTATTTCTCAAACCAAATGGTAGTTTACAACCTTTTCCCAACTGACAACTAGAACAAGCAGTAGGCACTTTATTCTAACTACTAACATTAATGCACCTTCTTCTACTCAAAATTTTTAAAGACTTCAAACTAGGATATCCTAATCTAACATGCCATATATTGTTCGAGTTCTTCTAATCTTATGTGGCAGTTAAGGCATAGAGATTGTTATCTTCCAAGGCATATAGTCCCCTTTCCTAGATCCCTTAGCCAGTAGTTTCCTTGTCTTCTTGTCCTTGATAAAAAAAATTAGATTCATTAAATTCAAGAATGCATGAGTTACCCTTCGCAATCTTACTAACTGAAAGCAAATTATTAGTGATCTTAGGTACTACAAGAACTTTCTGTAGTTTCAAACCTGATCTAGTTGTATTTTCAATGTGTGTAATGTCTAATTGAGAACCATTTCTAATAATGATCTTGTCAGGTCCATTATAAGATTGGAGATCAGAAGACTACCTATATTTTTTGTCATGTGACTGCTGGCTCTTGAGTCCACATACATTGTTGACACCCAATTTTGACCTCCCTACGCCTTAATATGCTGCTTATATATGTATATATGTATATATTTATTTTACGCAAATATCAACTTATTTTTATATTTATAAAATAATTTATTATCATAATGTTGTGAAAAATATTTCAAGTTTATGACCCATATTAATTTTAAGTTTTGATATTAAATAATTACGCCGTATAT
>JACEIK010004909.1:24550-66589 GCA_018107945.1 Datura stramonium
CATAAGCCGGAAGGTACAATCAACACAGAATAACCCACCTGGGCCCCCATTAGCCCTAGTGAGTACACCTCAATCTATATACCCCTATTCAGGTCATACTGAGTCAACTACCAGCTATAAGATTCCTACCGATCCCCTGGGTCTACAACTGGGCCCGCTCAGCCCCTGACTGTAGCTGTGTCGGAGTCCGGAGGACTCATGATATCTACATCCCGGAAGTAAACACTCGGCGGGGGTGTGTATAAGGCCAACCATGACATATGAGGATTTGGATCCCTATATTCGTCCCTTGCGATCGGCATGCCGCTCTGTAGAGCGACGTAATCTCTCCCCTAGTGGGCAGCGACACAACTATTAACCTTGGGGTGTTCACGGAAGCTATACAAGTGTAATTCATCCCAAAACAATACAAATTACGAGCCTCAACTAACAACAACAACTAGACATGATAACATACTCCTAACATGCTTTACTGGGATTCATACTGGACTATTATGCTGAAGAAACTAACTTGCCGAAAGAAAATGTCTTAACATACCTTGTTCGTTTTTTACCGATTAACTGGCGAGTTTCGGCTCGTGTTCAACTGGACTTCTCAACTGTAATGAGGAGGCTTCTCTGTGCCACTTTGGGTAACGCGGAGGGGGATGCTCCGTACCACTTTTCCCCTATGGGCAACTTGGTTCGGCCTCCTCCCATGAAATCCCGACTTGGCACCCGTTCAGCCTTTCCCCGAGCCCTTTTCTCTCATGTATGGCACTCTAAAACTCTTAACCAACATGCGAATAGGCTGACTAAATGTTAGAAACTTATGGGGTTTAACAATTAGTAACCTTCTGACCATGATTTACCCAATGAATTGTGGTGTCGAACCACGACTTGTGGGGTCTATCTGTAAGGCACACTACCACCTCAAACTCCTCCTTCCAATTTTCCTTGGCCACGGTTGACTCGACGGGTCGTGAGGTCTGACTACGACTCATGGTCATGCCTGTGGTGAACCCCCTCCTCAATAATTTTTCAAATCAAGTCGAGTACCACACCACAAGTTACCTCACCATTCGCGGTCTTCCCCACGGGTCACAAAACGACTCATTTTGTGATCTGGTGCAGAATTTTCAGTTTTTCTCCGCTACAACCCCGATTTGATCTTTAGGCTTTCGGGGTAAAACACTATATCATGATGTTTTCAGTTAAGACGAGTTCTCCCATTATTCCTCATGATTTTTGCATGGTTATGTTTATGTTACGTTGGCTCAAGTTATGTTTTATGAAGTTTCTCTTATGACTATGATTACGACTGGATTATGAATGGTTTGAAAATCTTGAGCCCTTATGTTTACATTATGATATTTACTTCACGATAAATCTGTCCTACTCTTATGAACTCTTATGTATTTTAATTGTTCTTTTTTACTTACTTTGCATACTCAGTACATTTCAAGTATTGACTTTATACTCTATGTTGTATCATTTCATGATACAGGTTCGAGAGATCAGTCTCCACCGCATTACTAGTCTTGCTTCTCCCCAGGCCTGTCTAGCTAGTGTTGGTGAGTCCTTATCCTTGGAGGACATTCAGTTATCCATTGTTACGTACAGTCTTTGTCGAGCTAGTTGGGGATTTTGTCCCATCAGCTCAACAGTTATGTCAGTGGCTTTTTTAGACATTATGTAGAAATCAGCTTGTCATTGTTGACTCTGTTTTAGATTGATATGCATGTATACTTCCTCTAAAGCATGTTTTATTTTATCATTTTCCACTTGTTGTATGCTCTTAGCTTCTATGTTCATTCCATAGGTCAACTTGGAGTCTCTCGAGGTTCCTTTTCACATGTCTTTATTCGAGCCTATGTTTTGATTATGGCAATACAACATGTAGCTTCTTTGGCTCCTCGTATAGATGAAATTTCAGAAGTTGTGATATTCCCAGGGCTGGTATCTTCTACCGATAATGACAGGAGAGGAGCATGACTTATTCTGGAGGTTCACGAAGATGAAGCCCCACACCTTCTATGGCACTGAGGCGGAGACTGCCTATGAGTTCATCATCGACTTCATAAGATGCTCCACAAAATGGGGGCAGTGGAGAAGTTTGGGGTTAGTTTGTCACCTTCTAGTTGATAGGTGATGCTAAGCTCTGGTGGAGAGCATTTGTGGAGTGCAGACTGGTGAGGTCACCACCACTGACCTCTGTGTGGAATCGGCAGTACGTGCCTCGTACCTTGCGAGATCAGAGGAAAGAAGAGTTCACCACCATTGAGCAGGGGACTTCTTTAGTTGCAGCATATGAGGCTCGATTCCACTCGCTGTCCAGGTATGCCCTGCCGCTTTTTCCCACAGAGGAGGTGAGGATCAGGTGGTTTATTAAGGGCCTGAATGTGGGAATCCAGCTGTCATCCCTTCAGACGGTCTTCATAGGTAAGACCTTCTAGGAGGTAGAAGAGTTTGTGAAAAATATAGAGAGGGTGAAACAGGATGGTTATGTGAGGAATGCCAAGAAGAAGGCTCAGAAAGCGGGTACTTTTAGTGGTTCCGTCACTAGGATTCTGATTCCCTAGGGCTGCTCAGGATGATTTATTCAGTCAGCTATGCAAGTGTCAATTGGGGGTCCGCAAAGGACCACTCCGTGGCCATTAGGTACAGTTGGGGGGTACTTAGATAGTTTGCTAAGATTTTAGAGCTCGCCCTATTTCCTCTGTTCTGACTCAGAGACCAGTGATAGAGAAGGTGTGTCATTAGTGTGGAGAGTATGGCCATATTCGTAGATGGTATCCCAGCTTTGTCAAGGGCAGGCAGATTATTTCGCACCCAACTCCTCGAGCTCTGGCCCTTGTCAGGAGAGGAGGGAGTGCGTTCAGCAAGATCACCCGTAGTTAGGAAAGGGTAGTCAACCAACAGTTAGAGGTGGAACACAAATAGGTAGAGGAGGTGCTCAGACCGGAAGGGGTAGCAATCAGATAAATAGAGGGGTTACATAACCCAACATGGGCGAGTCTCAGGCAGCTAATCAGACTAACTTCTATGCATTTCCTGGTCGATACGAGTAAGAGGCTTCAGATACCGTTATCACATGTATGATTTTTGTATGTGAAAAAATGGCTACGACTATGTTTGATCCTGACTCTACTTTTTCCTATGTGTCTACTTATATTGCTATGGGGTTGGATCTTGCTTGTGATGTGCTTGATATTCCTATTCATGTGTCTACTCCTATTGGAAATTCTATCGTGGTGGATAGGGTCAGTTGATAATGCTCAAATTACACTCTTGTTTACGAAGGAGTGTAAATGGTCATTATATCAAAATAAATATCCCGACGGATGTCGGGGTCGAATCCCATAGAGACTAACAAAATGTATAAAAAGGAAACAATAAACAACTACATTAATGTTTTAAAGGAGAACAAAGTTGAAGAATTAACAGTCAAAGCACTGGTAGCACCGGCGAGCTGAAGAAAGTATCTGCGGACCGCCGCTGAACCACCGGGAGAAACAAAAAACTGGGTGAGCAGATATTCAATTGGTGCCAGAGTGGTGACCGCGAACCGCTGATGTAACGCGGGATCAAGGAAGTGGCATGAAGCCAATAGTAGCCTGACCAAATGCTCCATTGGCGTTTCTCCGAACTCGACCGGTGAATCACCGATAGTCATCGTCCCCAGTGCATCACCCTAAACTCCATCTCGCAATATTTCAAACACTCATACACAACATATCAAAGCTGTACCTCTACACATAATTTTTAAAAAAAATGATGATATACCCTTAAGAATTGCGTCGCCCAATCTATTATCGGGCAAAGTATGTCTTTTTAATCCTTTGTTGGGTTACTCAGACTTCACCCCATTCAACTCTACACATGAATAACAGATTCCCGTACACCCAATTCAGCAAGAAACTTCTATCATTCCACTAATTTCATATAACACAAGGATAGTATCAATCATGAAAATATTGGGGAGAATTGTAGTAAAGAGGAGGGGAATATATGTCATCACATCATCTATAAGAAACCATATTACTACTGATGAGAAACTAAAGAAGTTGAGGGTACATTACCACTCTTAAGAGAATGTTTGGAAGAGATTAGCTATGGAAGCTTGATAATGCTCAACAATGGAAAACTCTTGAGACTTGTTTAGTAGAGAGGAAGATTGTGAGTGTAGTGAGAATTAGGTAGAGAGGGTGGGGGATTTTATAGGTGAAAAAGTGAGAATATGGTTGGTTGAGGGGAAGGTAGATGATTAATGGTGTTTAATTATATGGGAAGTGGAAGAGAGGGAGTTGTGCGAATATGAAAAGGTGGGTGTTAGGAAAATTAAAAAGAGTGTGGAAAAGAGGAAAAAGGGAAGCCTAATGGGCGTTTTTGCAGAGTAGGGAAGCTACCACTAGATTTTGGGTCAGGTAGGGCTAACATTTGGTTAAGATTTTAAAAGAAAACCTGTACATTTATCAGTGACACACGGCGGTTCACCGCCTTACCATCTCAGTCTTGATTTTGTGCCCAGTTTACCATCTTAAAACCGGCGATTGACGGCGATTCACAAAATAGGTTTTGCGTTTCACTGGTGTATCACCGCTTGGGCACCCACTGCTTAGATATTCGGCTTGCACTGACGACAAAGCGGCAGTACGCGACTTTGCGTCGGCGTTCTACCGGCTCGTTCGCCAATTCCTCAGTTATGTCCCTAGGTTTCTGCTTGCATGTTCCAGATTCCAGCGGTCCATGCATTTGACTCGGCGATTCGCCGGTCCTGTGCATCGCCTACCTTGTTTTTGTGCTTCCTCTCCTTGATTCTCACATAATTAGTCCTATAAAATCATAAAAAACAATGACATTAAAATATTCAAAATAAGACACTTGGGTTTCCTCCCAAGAAGTGCCTTAGTTAACGTCGTGGCACGATGTATTCCTCATTTAGCATTCATTCTTCAAAGGAATATCCTCCAACTCATCCTCCTCCATATAGACTCCTCTATACTCACTCTCCCCATGTAGCACTCCAATTATTTTGCATTCATCGGGGGGTTCAACGGATGGGCTCACCTTGAAGGTAACCTCTTCACTTCCAACCTTGAACTTGAGTTCTCCTAGCTTCACATCTACTAAAGCTCTACCTGTGGCGAGCAATGGTCTTCCTAGAATGATTGACACTTCTAAATCCATTTCACAATCAAGAACCACGAAATCAGCTGGTAGAATAAATTTATTCACCCTTACTAATACATCCTCTAACACAGCCAATGGTTTTTTTATCGAGGGTTCATCCATTAACAACCTCATTGATGTGGGTTTGGTGTTCCGAAGTCCTAATTTCTTGAAGATGATAAGGAGCATCAGATTTATACTTTCCCCAAGATCGCAATGGGATTTATTAAACACACATAACCTGATAGTGCATGGAATCTTGAAGGCTCCAGGATATTCCCGCTTAGGGGAAAGATTGCTCATCATCATTACACTACAGTGATGCATTTTTTCTCCGATGCCCACGTATACCACCTTCTTCTTTTTCAACAACTCCTTCATGAACTTGGCATATCTGGGCATTTGAGGTAGTGCATCAAACAATGGTATATTAATGGACAATTTACTGAACATGTCTATAAATTTACTGAACTGATCATCCTTCCTTTTCTTGGCTAACCGTTGTGGATAACGGGGTGGAGCACTTGGTTCTTGTTTATTATCATTTGAGGCCTTCATGCCTGCCTTTTCTTCATCAACATTTGAGGGAACTTCATCAGCCTCTCTCTCACCTTCTTCTTCAATATTTTCACAATCACTTGGTGTTTTTGGCACCACATCAGATTCATTTTCATCATTTTTTTAGGAGCAACAACTTCCTTAGGCGTCACACCTGCATCTCCAACCATTTTACCACTCCTAGTGACGATAGCCATGCATTGACTATCTTTCTTCAGGTTTGGCATTGTATCACTTGGGAGTATTCCTTTCATTCGGGGATTAAATGAGAAGACAAGTGATTCATTTGAGCTTCCAAATGCTTAAAGAGGATGAATGTGAACTCATAGTTTGGGAAAGGTTAGACACCTCCCCTTTCAATTTTTTGATCCCGCTATCGGTTGATTCCACTTTCTTGAGGACTCTAGCTAACATCTCTTCAATTTTTGAGTTACTTGCATCGCTCACCCCTGGATGATTTTGGGAGTTCTCAGCTTTAGAAGGGGGAACTTATGGGTTTGAACTTTGACGATAACGGTCCCCCTCTCAATTTTGCTCTCTAGTACCCCATCTTTCATTTCTATCGGGCCATCCTTGTGCATCGCGGTTTCTCCAACCTTGGTTCTCTTCCTATGGGTGCCAAGGGACTTGGTTAGTACCTTTAATCTCAAGTCAATAACTCCCCATCCGATTTGCCATGTATTGGCACTTCTCATTGTATCTCGGTGGCGACGATTCTCCATCAAAGTGCAATGGACCCTGCATACCTACAACATTCACAACCTTGGGCGCTGCCCCCATCACATATTTTATCATTAGTTATAGAAGCTTCATCATTTTAGCAAGATTCTCATCTCACTCTTCATCTCTTTTTCGCATCTTAGCTGCCAACACACTAGAAACAACATCATGTGTCGATACATTGGTCTCTCTCGTATGCCATGCCCGATTTGTCTTTTTAATTCTATCCAAAAGGGCCTTAGCTAACCCATATGTCTTATCCAAGATTGATCCTCCAGCTAAAGTTGGCAACAGATTTGTTAATGGAGTCTAGAGCTCGGTAAAAACATTGAAGGAGCACTCTATCAGGGAAACCGTGGTTTGGGAAAATGGAAACCTTCTTCTTGAACCTTAGCCATGCTTCATGCAACGTTTCCCTTGGATCTTGCCTAAAGTTTGTGATATCATTCCTTAGCTGCAACATTTTTGACAGAGGGAAGAAATGATCCAAAAAGGCTTCATTCAATTCTTGCCACGATGTAATACAACCAGGAGGGAGTTCCTCCAACCACATAGTCACCTCTCTCGTTGGGGATAATGGAAAGATCCTTAACTTGATAGACTCTTGACTTATATTTATTATGTTGAAGAGCTGGCATATCTCTAAGAAATTCCTCAAGTGGCGATTTGCATTTTAACTCGGTTTGCTCCCAAAAAGCCCTTTCATCTGTAGCAAATGTAGTATTGTATTTGTGACATGGAATACAACATTCCCTATCGTGGGCGGTAGGCGAATGGCTCCTGCAATTTTAGGCATCACCGGGTTATCTTCTTCATGCTCAATATTACCCTCAACTGAGCTATCCCCTGCTTGTGTGTGATGACTCATACGACTTTACCCTATTAATCATAGCAAGATCAACGTCAACAACTAAGATGCGAGAATAATTCAAATTAACAATCAACACACGAATATCAAGCGCTAGTCCCAGGCAATGGTGCCATTTTTATAACGCTCAAATTATAGTCTTCTTTATGAAGGAGTGTAAACGGTCATTGTATCAAAATAAATATCCCGACGGATGTCGGGGCTGAATCCCACAAAGACTAACAAGTGATATACGCAAGTGTTGTTTGGAAAAATTAAATTAGTTCGCACCACTCCAAAGAAACAAAGAATTAAATATGTTGGGGGAAACTTATTGTTAACAAAATGGTATAGATTCTAGCTCAGCTAATTAGAATAGCAAAATAATCAAAGTTGTAGATAATAATGAGAGAGGCTAGAGGTGTGGTGTAGATGATGCGCTAATTAAACAAGGTTGTGCTAGATCATCTCATCATTTCAAATTGTGTAAATAGCTTTGGACAAATGGGCATTCTATGTTTTTCAACCTCATGAATGCTTCTTTCTAGAGTTCTATCGAACCACTAGACACAATTAATTTAGCCCAATCATGTTTGGATTAATAGCTGCACTCTCTCTAGCTATTAGCTATTAATTAGGAGTGTGAATATGGGTTTTGGGATTTGTCTAGCCCAACTCTACAATGTCACATTCATTTCCCCTATCAAATTCTCTCCCAATACTCAACTCTTCTTTTTCAAGCAAAAATAAAGTAAGAAAAGTAGACCCACATTTGCAACTCTAGATCACCAATTATAAATTGGAGAGAACTTAACAGATTTACACTAATTAAGAAATATTGAGATGAATCTAGCAATACCCAGTCTAATTAAGCACTCATCACCACGCACCTCTAGTTGATGATTTAGCTACTCATGGTTAAGAAACTAAAGAGCATATTCAATAATAAACTCATTGATTTTATTAATAAGAGCATCGAAATCAAATTCAAAAAAAATGTCTGCAATAATGGTGGTACCTTTCTTAGGAAGAAGATGAAGAAAAGAAAAAACAATATTCAACAGTTTCCACCAATAGAATTCTCCTTTCTGCATTAGCAAAAAGAATGTTTAAAAAGCTAAAGTTAAGATATGATATGTACACAGTACTTCCTTTTAGAATATATATATAAACATAGGGCAACCAATCCCCTCTTTTTCAGTGTTGGACAAAATTGCCCCTGCGCAGGCATTTTGGCACTTGCGAAAGTACTGGTGGTTCACCGGTTACATTCCATGAACCTCCGTCTGTCATCTCCTTCTCCTTCAATGATTTCCTGTACCATTCAGTGGTACTTTCGGCGATTCACTGGGGTCCAACTATGCTACAATGGGTTCTTTCCTCCTTGATGTAGAAAGTTGAGGCACCTGCGGGTGAGTTAACCGGCGAGTCAATGGTTGACATCCATGACCATTGGTTTCTTTAGTTCTACAAAGCAGTGGTCATATGCGTTTGGCCGGCATTTGATCACGGGAAATAATATAGGTCCCGTGATACGCTTTATAGAACTATAGCTTAAATTCGTCGTGTTGTCTAAGCTATTTTATACATTTCATGTGATTTTATATAAAAATGAAGATATGTGCTAACCAGCATGATTAGCCTTTGTTTGTAGGTTTTGATGACTTTTGAGGCTAAATCATGAATTGGTGAAGTAGAGGCTTGGAGATGGAACTAACACGCAAACGTCGGCAAAGAGGAGGCCCAAAAGCTTATTACTGCTTGGCGTCGACAACGTGCCACAGCAGGCGAGCTGCCAAAACAGCCCCCATGCACGTTGGCAACGTGCCACGGCATGAGTGCTCCGCGACCAGAGGGTGTGACGCTGCCCAAACAGCGTGCCACGTTGCCATCGCTGACAGGTTCTGCGAAGCCGATTTTCGGGTTGATTTCAGGTGAGCTTTCGCGGGCCTCCGTGTCACGGAGGCGGTGCTCTGATACACTCCGTGACACGGAGCCGTCACGCAGTTAAATTATGCAGGTTCTCCATTTACTATAAATGGGACCCTTAGCTCTTAATTCCATGGGGTCACGATTTTATTAGGAAAAGCTTTGCATAGGAGTGAAGGGAGAAGTAGGAGAGCTCATCTAGGGTTTATCAAATTCCTTCTCATCTACCAATCTCATGTAAGTATGTAGTTAGGAGTAGATTAATAGTAGATTATGAGTAGATTAACGTAGTTTACTAACATGGCAAGAACCCTTCCTCTAGGGTTGAAGCCATGGATTACGATTGTAATTCTATGATATTGTTTTGGAATTGAGTTATTGATTGTTATTTTCGTCTTGCATTCTGATTTGTTGGTTGTTTTAATGATTGATCACCATAAAAGCATATTTGTTAGCTTGGGAAATAGCTTGAGAAGGCATTACCTAGGTCGGGACATGAGAATGTGGGGAGCATGAAGTAATCTCGGAGAGGTTCCGTGTTTGGATAGAAATATACCTAACACCTTGCTTGGTTACCACGGGGTTAGAGAAAGACCAACTTGGGATGTCACATCACCACTCCGAAGAAGTAGTTGTGTGGCTAAGTTTTGTTAAATGGTTAGATGTACGAAATTCCCTAATCGTTTCCGTAAACCACAACATAATTGGTTGCCGCGACTAGAAATTAAACTCCTCACTCACAATGATGCGGTGAGGCTAGATTGCACCGTGTTTAGAGGCTCGAAGACCATGAACATGCAATTCCAGTTATGTGAAATAACAATTGATAGTCCCATGCTTATTCCTTTACGGAATCGTATTATCGCATGGTTAATTGGTTTTAACTCTATTTTGCTCCTAGAGCACTTTCGAAATATCGTTGGCTAAACTTAGACTTAATTATTCACCTGAAAATATCTATAACCAACACTTTAGATATTTAAGATCACACTAGAAATGAGGTAGTTAGAATGGGTCCGAGTCCACAGTGGGTTCGACATTCCGGTTCTTAAAAAGAGGCCACTATGTGCATGACATTACACTTGCGGGCTCATCGGCCTTCATTCACCGGTGTTCTCGGTAGACACCCGATTTTCACCTGATTTCCTTCTTTTTACTCAATTTCTTGCTCTTTTCTTCAAATCGAGATATATCTGCACATAAAAGGCAAAAAATGGCATAAAAATAGCGTTGTAAAACTAAGCTAAAGCTCATGCTTAAGAGCCTAATGAGTTGGTAAATTACTAACTCATCATACCCTCAAACTTGAACTATTGCTTGTCCTCAAGTAATACGGTTCTTATCGGTTGAGAAACACGCCACTCCACATGGGTTTATATATCAATGAACACTTAATTCATGACATCCAAAAATATTCCTGTCACAGAAAAGAAAGTAAATTCCCCAAAAAAACAAAAATGAAAAAATAAATTTCAGAGGCTACCACAATTCAAAAACATGATTCGGCTTTCATTTGCAAAATGAGGGAATAGCTTATCCACGAAGTGCACATAGCATCTCAATTCATAGTCTGTTGCATATTCAAAGTTTTCCTTGGAGCTTGCACTTCTCATGCCTTATGCACACATTTACCTTAATACAATTGTGTCCTCCAAAGGAAGTGATGTCACTCACAAAAGAAGAATCCTATTCTTTATCATGAAATCAATGCATACACAAGGGATTGTAGAAAGAGATGATCATGCTCACTCTCCCAAAAGAAATCTTCATGCACACAACTCCACCTATAGGGTTGCCCTTTGTGTAATTCGCCACTAACCTTTAGAGCAACTGCTAAAGTCTGTAGAACTTGTGGGTCGTAATGGTGATAGGGCTAAGGGTAGGATACATGTTTGACTTTAGTGACTAAGGCCTCCCTAATACCTTTACAAATGCCTGTAGTATCCCAAAATCTTGTTTAGATCACTCCACCTTATTTCTCCTTGTTTATCATCTTCATCTTTTGTGTAAGCGAGCCACCTTTATAATATCTATGAATTTCACATGTAGCCTTAAGTATGAAAAAACCTATTAACTATTATTCCTCTTTTGATGATTCGAGGTTTTTCTCCCTATTGATTCACTCATCTCATCACGAGATTTTATGGCGCTACCTCAATTTTAGACTTCTCATTTCCCTCTACTCTTTCCTTACAAACTTCAGGCTTTGCCTCATTCACGTCCATTCCATTCTTGCTCCCCCATTTCTTGGGCTTCAAGCCCCATTTTTATTGTTTCATCACTAGCAATTAGGGAGGATGGATGCCAAGAGAAAGGATTAAAATGGTCATTAGGCTTGTAATGTGTTTTCAAAGAAAGGGTCCAAGGCTCAAATGATGGCTATCAACGGTTAATGTTCAAGGTGGTCATTTTTGGGTAGAATGACTTAACAAAAGAGAGCCTAAGATCATGTTCTAGAAGTCTTGACTACATCTAGGATTTCGCTTAGTGCACTTAGGGGAAAGTTGACAAAGCTATGCATGAGATTACAAAGTGCCACCAGATGTACCTAATAGTCCAAAATTATTATCACATAAGATCTCAGTTCAAGACATTAGAACATGCAGTTTTAAAGCCAAATGAGGAATCTACAGTGTATGACAAAGAGTGCTACAGTCTCTGTTTGAAATACCCATTCTTCCTTTCCATTATCATGCCCACATTTCAATTTCATTTCAAATCACTTGGTGGTACCTCTCAAAACAGCTCCACGAAAGACTCAAGAACGACATGACATTTTTCCTTAAGAGAGTCGCCTCGCAATCTATCATCATAAAGTGCCAACCCGGTTCGGCAATAAGAAAGAAAAAAGACAAATGCTCATTGGAAAGAACCGTGGTATGAAGAAAACATGGAGTTTGATTACTATTCTACTATTTGAACAAGACAAAGACTTGATTATAATATAATATTGCCAGTTCCGACCAAAGGACCCAATTTTAATCACCTTGCTACTAACATCAAACAACAATCATTTCATTCATTAAGTTTTATCAACACAACTATCCCAGCAAGGAAATCATCAACAATACTAAAAATGAGCGCGACAAAGAGCTCACAACTCTTCATCAAAATAAAAATAAAAGCTCGACCAAAGACACATCAAATCATCACCAAATAAACACAGATGACCCACCCACCCACCCCCAAAAAGCCTCATCCACCTAACTAAATTCATGTCCCCAATGCCATGCAGAAATAAAGGGCGAGAGACTCCCTGGTGGTTCACTCCTCATCATCCACGTCGTAGTGCTTTTTGCTCCTACTAACACCCTCTAAGTCTGCATCACCGGGATCTTTGTTGTCATCTCCCAAGCCCTCAAACAAGTCTTCAATGGGGCCTCGAACTGTGAGAAGGGGTAACCATTGCGGCATCAAAACATGGAACTGACACCTCCGGGCATGATTTTCCATCCCTCACTTTAGTTGAGAGGAAGGTGGCAAGCCCCACTCCCGCTGCATCCACCTATTTGTACAATGTTATAAGACTCTCACCAAATATACTTTAGCTCCTTTTACTATTTGAAGGCGATGAGTATAGGAGTCTCTGAGCCAACTTTTGAAGTTGTCTCTCATGACAATTGATCATTTCCACGAGTTTGTGGAACCACTTGATTAGGATATTGGCGGGTGATGCTCAGCGAAAGAAAGTATGTCCACTTTGGAGGCTTGACCGAAGCTTCTTGGTGGGGGCATGTTCAAATCTGGGCATGTGGAGACTAGTCCGACCGGGATAGAGAACCTTCTAGTAGCCTAAGCCTGCATCCTCATCAGTTGGCTGCAGGCACCTTAGCATCTTCTTTTCGGTCTAATGTGATGATGCCAGATCAGAGCAGGGTCTCATCCAGGAAACAATGGTACTCCCGCTTGCAAGCACATTTGCAAAATGAGCACAACATATGACATGGAGGTCTTGGTTCTTGGGCTTTCACTCTTCATTTATTGAGCTACAATCCCCCAAAGACTAATGGGGACTCCTGACATTATGCAAGCTATAAGAATGAGTCTCGTCTCCAAGCTAACCCATTGTTCATTTTTAGAAGGAATGATGCGTACAAATGAAATCTAGCCACAATTTGGCCTCAAATTTGGATTGTGGCAGAAATTTCTCCACGGCAGAAATTAGTAGCCCAAAGAGGTGTGTCGGCCGCAATGATAGGGGCTATCCAAGTGAATTTGTTCTTTATGTTAGCAATCCGGGCGATGTACTCGACCTCACGCGTCAATCTCTTCCTCCCAAAATATAGTTGATGGCTACTAGAGTGATGTCCACATATACCCCTCTTTACCATAAGTGAGAGGAAGGAAGAAATCATCGACCTTGCCTCTGTGGTTCATACTTTTCTGCCTAGCCTATTAGGAAGTATAAGAACTCGGTCCCAAAGTTTGGATAATAGTCTGGGAGAGGATTGGCAAATGTGCCATTGTACGTCAGTGAACCGGCGGTTGTCATGACTTGAACGAAGACCCGGATCATAGACACGGGACAAGGGACCCCGAGAGACCCCAAGTCGACCCATGGCATAATAAGCATACAACTAACTAATTCAACATACTAGAGAAGTCATGAATATAATCTTAGCAGTCTAATTCAACGTCACATAGAATATCATCCGAGCTCAGCATACATGATGCAGCCTCTAATGCGGACGAGTTGATGGAACAAGACCCCAACTAACTCAATATCTTGGCCAGAATTCATGAGGAAAATGATAGTCAAGTCCTCGAAGGATGAGGACTCACCAATTCGAAGCTGATACTAACTCCGAGGAAAGTTGTCTAAGAATGGAAATTTTGTATGAGTTCCAGGGACTGTATCATGAAATGATACAACAAAAAAAGTATGCGGTCAATTCGTGGAATGTACCGAGTACGCAAGTTATGTAAAACCGCTCAAGTAAAGTAAATCACTTAAAACATTTCAAAACATATCATAACCTTTTAAACATAAGTAGATGAGTTACATGCATTCATTACGAAATCGTAATCTTATCACTACATGACCATACATAACTTTATAACATCATGGCTCACTTTCGAATGACTCAGCTGAAACATAAAATTTATATTGAAAAATTTGACCAATGTCAATACCTTGCTTTTAGAACATGCATCGTAAAGTAATCATTATGGTAATGAATAGTACAAATCGAATGATATGGAAACGGTGAGGCTAAAGTCACTTAGCGACATACAATGATAAAGCTTATGTGGTTCCGACTATCACATTCAAAGTGAGCGAACCATCAAAACCTTGCCAGGGCTAAGGACGCTACCATGATATCGATATTAAGCTTATGGGCCATTTAGTCCGAGGATAGCTCACAAAGGTCCAATAATATATATATATATCAACCTACGTTAGCACATAGTTAAAAGGGCATAGGGTGATCGATCGTTATCCCGCTTGGTGCTAGACTCTTCTCCCGAAAACATGCAATGCTCACACATCGTAATATAACGAATCTCCACATTTTTTATTAATGACTCAACATTGTCTATTGATGAAGCTAAAGATGAAACCATGCATAACTCAACATCGTATGAGACGAAGCTCAACAATGTCTATTGACAAAGCTCATTAATGAAAATCACACATAACCTCGAACATCATGTGAAAGTAAGAAGCTCAACAATGTCCTTTGACAAAGCTCAATAATGGCATACATCTCAATTATATGAATTCATGCATATGGGAAGCTTTATTTCAGACATACCACGGAGTTCAAGTATAAGTGGGAGCATCTACTCCAAATCATGCGGTAAGCTATATGTAGGAATATTTAACTCAACATACCACAAGCTAGAAATTATGAATTTGGGAGACTTCTCCAAACAATGTAGTAATCTTATCTCGGGAAAATTATTATTTAAATCAACATGTGTGGTGTGCCAAAAACTTTATCATGCTTGGATTCTACTCAATTCATTTTGGAAACAACTTCATAATCATGGGTAGCTTTTAGAAACATGCTTTTCCTAGTCAAATCTCATCATCATCATACATTCATCATCATTCACTTCTTTTATGATCTTTTCATCCATGGGCATTTAAATTTCATAACGTAGAAAATATGATTTGTATTGAAGATAATTTAAAATCTTCCCAAGCTTCACAATATACCAATATAATATAATCTAATCATACCCGTGTATAGAGATTGAAGAATTATGCAATTCATCAAAACCCCATACTTGATCATAGGAGATTTATCATGATTTGAGAAAAATTGGGCATGGGTGTGGAAGAAGACACCCACTGTAACCTTACATACTTGGGAGGATATTTTAACACTTCTCTAATTACCCAAGATGAGATCCCAATTGAAACCTTCAAAACTTGCTCTAAATCCTCCTTCAAGCTCTCAAGTTTGCATGCATGGAATGAACTAGCTTAGAATAGATTTTCTCCTCTTAAAACCACGTAAAAGCAGGCCTTAAATGACGTACTGCCTGAGGTCTTAGGAACTTAGGAATTATTAAAAGACGCTGCGAATTCGCGGGGAAACGGTGCTAGGTGGTCCTAACGGAAGATCAGCCAGTTGTCCCTTAGCTCAAGCAGGCTCGTTATGTCGCTCGTCGAATTTGCTGTGAGTCAAAACTCCTGGGTTCTTAACGGATCACTTAACGGTTATTGGCAGATTTGACTTGTAGTCACCAATCGACAAGTACACTTTGCCTTACCATATCACTTTCCTTGTGTATCCTCTATGATGCACATCACAGCTCATTTCTGACATGACAGTCGTGACCTCCTCTCATTAAAACACATTGGTGGCCTCTTCTATTTTTCCTTCTCTCTCACCCCGGCTAACCTAACGACTTGTGATGTACGACCAAGAGTCATTCCCTCGCCCCTGGAGACCCCTTATCCTTCGACCTTCCTGTTCTTTGCTTCTTGAGCCACTGGCAGGCTCGTGGGTGACTCCTGAGTCGTCAACGACAGTTGTGCCTGCAACTTTCAGTTTCATTTTCCCATTTTAACTCCCGGGTCAGATCTTTGAGTTCTTGGGGTATAACAATATCTCCCCTCGGAAATATTCATCCTTGAATGTTAAAACACACAAAAAAACTCAAAAACCATAATCATCATATACAATTACTAATTATTTAAATCGAAAACTGGCCAGATGACTACCTTCGAAAAGATCAACATAGTTGGGGCCCCGGGTCGGACATCACATACATCTATCATAACATAAATACAACTTATGCACATGAACTAAACATGAGCGGTTAGAATTAGGAAGCACACGATACCTCAAGCTGGCCCAGGCCGGTAGGGAACAGGTGAGGTATTTAGCCATCATAGCCACTTCGCTTCCTAAGTAGCTCCCTCAATATGTTGATTTCTCCACTTAATGCCTTTACGAAGCTACTTCTTTGTTCCTCATCCTCCTTTCTTGATCAAGATTGAAATTGGAATTTCCTCATGTGAGGCTATCTCCACCGGCACTTTCCACCGGGATAACTTGAGATGGATCACCCAATCACCTTTTCAAGAGCGATACATGAAGATGGGATGAGCGAAGATAACTTTCCGGAGTGGAAAGTCTAACTCATACGCTACATTACCTACTCTTTTCTTCGGTAGGGACTAACATAAACGGGAATTGAGTTTTCCTTTCTTTCCAAACCATGAATCCCTTCATAGGAGACACCTTCGAAATACCCAATCGTCAACCTGAAACTCAACTCCTTTCATTAAGAGCCTCGAACCGTGCCATCACGGATCTTTGGGTGATAACTATTATTATAAGAGAATTCGATCAAGGGCAAATGATCAACCCATTCCTTTGGAAATTCATCACACATGCTCTCAACATATCCTCGAGAGTAACGGATTGTTCGTTCGGCTTAGCCATCCATTTGCGGATGAAGGTCGTCTTTGACTTAACTTAGTCCCCAAGCCCCTTACCGAAAGACCGCCAAACTGGGAGAATTAAGGCGAGTACCTCGATTAGAAATAATAGAAAAGGGCACTCTATGAAGTGAACCAACTCGAATGTACAATTTGGCATAATCATCCAATGAATCTATGGTTTTGACCGATGGAAGTGTGCATCCTTGGTCAGCCTATGTACTACCACTCAAATAGAATCATAGTATCGGCGAGTATGAGGTAGCCCTGCTATGAAATCCATATTGTATTTTCCCACTTCCAAATGGGAATGCGATATCCTAAAGTACGATTCCCGGCCTTTGATGCTCAACTTTCCTTAGCGGCAGAGTTGATTCACTTTGCTACGAATTCTACAATATCCTTCTTCATGCCATTCCACAATATATTTCCCGTAGGTCATGATAAATCTTGGTGGCATACGGATGGATAGAATGCACAGATCCATGTGCCTCATGAAATATGGGTCCCTCAAATCATCTATGTCGAAACACATAGATGACCTTGGTACTATGATACACCATCTCACCCTTAGGAGAATACCTCCACCTTTTGACTTGAACAACTTCCCTTTAGCTTTACTAAAGTCGGATCCTCATCTTGTCTGGTTTCACATCCGTCACCAAGGACAATTCAGATCAGTTTTGCACAATAACGCCGCCATTGGTAGAGTCGGCCAATCTATCTCCCAACCTTCAAGTCGATGGATATCTTTCACCAACTCCTTGTTCCCATCCACGTGGGATGTTTGTTTGTCTGGATGACTACACGCAAGTGCACGTGGTAGAACAAGTAGTAAGTGGCTCAAGTAAGCCAAGTATCGATCCCACAGGGAGTAGACTACGGGGCAAATCTACTCAAGTGTCACTTTACTATAAAAATGCGAGACAACAATGTAAAGAAAAGTTTTATGTTTTGTTATCTAAAAGTTATACTAAGTCTAAAATTGAAAATACAAGGAGTCGACTATGGTCTTGAGCATCTTCGACCACTGAAACGAATATGTAAAGAAATTAATTATCGATACAAGTTGGTTAATCTTTTCTCAGGTTGCTAGTCGGAACTTATGCCTATGGATTAAAACTCTCGTGGCCCCAACCCAGCAAGAATCATAGACCTTCCACCTACATTTACGTGATAGGCTTAATTCATGTTCATACATACAAAACCAGTTCACAATTGACTAATACGACTTTCGGTATATTTCTATCACGAAGGTAAATCAATTCTCAATTTTCCCAAACTAAGTAAAGATCATATCTCTATTAATTCACAACTTTCCAATTTCGTGCTCTCTCGAGTGAAAGCCAGGACTTTTTAGATTTACATTAACATTGGCCAAACATTAATGCGGTAAGAACAAGAATTAATAGAACAACCATGGAAGAAAATATGAAAAACCAAATGATCAACAATTACATTTCAATACAATTGTTCTAACCTCGACAAGAAGTGAAATTAGCCACTCATTTGTGGATTAAACATCGTTAAATGAGTGTAAATCATACAAACAATTGAAAGAAAGAAAGAAGAGATGAGAGGAAACCTAAGATTTTCGTTCCCTCAGGCGCACTGTAACACGTTCTTACACATACAAGTCGAGAATAATTAAAAATGAACCTAAGTGTTCTATTTATCTTTTGAGGTAGAATTTTTCCCAAAGAATAACAAACAACGTGTCACGGAGTGCATCATTTGACAACGCCTCCGTGACATGGTGCAAGCAGCGGAAGCTCTCTGGGATTTGGTCATCCCGGTAATTATCCCCAACGTGTACACGGCATGCAACGCAGGCTTGCCCAACGTGACACGGTGCGAGCGCACCTTCAACCCCGGAATGTCAAGTTCCGAGGTAGTGGAATCAACGTGGCACGAAAGCGGACCCTCTTTGGAAATCTTTGCCAATTAAATCATCCGGACGGAATGCATCATGACCATTTTGCGTGACACGGCTCCACATGCGGAGCCTCTTTATTCCTTGCTTTTCTTGGCCAATTCCTTGCTCGCTCGAGTCCATCTCCGATTCCTCCCAACATGCATCTTAGCTCCATAAAAAGTATGTTTTCTGCAAAACACCAGCTAATCATGTTGGTTATTATAAATTCACACTTTCCTACAATTTACATGAGAATGTACAAACATTGTTGGATAAACAAGGCAAAGCTTGATGCATTTGAGTATCACTTGGGCATATAAATATGCCCAAGATCACTTACCCCACACTTAAAATCTTGTTCGTCCTCGAACAATAATCTTACCTCATGCAATTGACACCCATTATGGCTATACGGCTGGAGCAATCCGAGGCCTACGGTTATACCCGATTATTTACATAACAAATCATCAAGAAAACATGCATAGTATCATCATTACAATGACATTCCACATATCAAGACCTCCTAGACTTAAGAATCGACTCTCGATATCGGCAAACTCATGCAAATTAGTTGACCAAGATATCCGACACGAAATTCATTCTTTTGTCAACCTTGACACCCTCACATCTGAAATTTCCCCCTTTTAATCACTTAGACTCCAACACATTTCAATAGGAGCATATACACACAATTTCACTCTCTCTCCCAAAAGAATTCACATGCATCGGCATGAACCATAGGCTTGCCTCTGGTGTATTACTCCACCCAATATGAGACGCGTGATGTAAGATCACGTAGGTCTTAACGAGGTTGTAATGTAAGCTACGGAACTAGTATATACTGGGCTAACCAATAATAGCAACTAGCATCCTTAAGCGCTTTTTCAATACATCCCATCACATTAAGGCATTATTTCTTCCTTCCTCCTCCCATTCTTGAAGTCTTTCTTTATTTTGTCCCCCACTTTATTCAGCACACCGGACTAAACAACAAAGATTAGTTATACATCTTTATTTTCTTTATCCAGGCAAGTGCACCTTTGATTCTTTTTCTTTACTTTCATCACTTTGCTTTTTCTTTTCTTTTGCAATGCCTCCTTGACATTTGTGGGAAATTTTTTCTTGAGTGCTTAGAGTTTTGGATCGAGATTTACGGATAATGAAAAGAAGGGTTAGCTTGGTTACACCTTTTAGAACCGAAGAAACAAATGGCTAAAGGCTCAATGGGCTAACTAAGTTTGACATTCGAGGTGGGTATGAAAAAGAAAAAACTTTAGGTTAAAACAAATAAACGCCTACATCCTTTCCACCACTACTTGCTTCATTTCGTTTCGTACACACAACGGGCAATTTCTGGGCCACTTCACAATAGCATGGAATAATCGAGACCTTACTAGACACCATTGCATGCTCAGGCGAGACATATTCACAAGCTCTTCAATCGGCTAAATTACAAGAATTCAAACATTAAGCCTCAATCTGCTTGAATCGAATTCTAGTAACAAGGTATCTCACATATGTACAAAATTGCATGCTTTCATACCAATCACCTTTGCATTCTAAACATCATGCTACACATAACAAAATTTCGTAGCCATAAGAGTAGCAACACGCATGGGATACAACCAACAAACAAAAATTAAAAGACAAAAGCTACTCCTATCGACTACATTTCCCTTAAGGCGGTCTCATCATCCATCATAGGGAGCTGGTCACTGTTACGACATTCAATGGGACTCTTCTCGGTAAAAGAGCGAAAACAAACGCCGAAGCCCAATCAGTAAAATAATTAATGAAAAATTTAAAAATATCGATGATTTGATAAAAATATTTACACACTAGTAACAACATTCATGACACACAACGGCTTCAAAAGGATATTTACAATACGAAACATACACACAAAAATCACGGGGTCACAAATTTTTTTTAAGCACAACAACGGAACATGAATATACACACAAATCAAGACAAAAATAGCACCCACCTAACTACTCCCCACCCCACACACTTAAAACCGAACACTTTGTCCCGGTGTTCATACATACAACAAAGCACTTTAAACAAGTGGGTGGTGAAACTCACGATCAATCAAAGTATTCCACTTCTTCATGAGGTGCGGCTTGCCTCGTCATTCATGCAGATCTCCCACCTTCGTCCTCCTCCGACTCAACATCGGAATCCTGGCGTGTCTCTCCTCATCAGTGGGGACATCATCATCCACGGGCTCCACAAAGGCCAGGCCCACCCGACATAGAGCCTGGCGTTTTCGCCGAAAAGGGTAGTCGTATTGCCACAGCTCATCCTCTGCTGCCAACCTCCCGCGTATGTGCAGCTGGAGCATCTGTATCACGAACATGCGGGCCATGTGCGATCATCCCGAGCATGTCGCTTGGCTGAGTGTAAGAAATTGGCAAGTAGTGGTGTCGGGTGCCTTGGTTTGTGTGACGTCCACGGCATGCAGCTCCATGCGGATATAATCCAGGGCCTCTTCCTCAACATCTAGGACCCTAAGGAACGTGGTCGACAAGCGCCAACCGTGCACATGCCCTTGATGCAAACGGGCTCTCTTCATGGCGGATACGTCACCGCCCCAATATTGATCTCCGGCCCTTTCCTTCGGGGCATACACACCAACACACGATCCGGGTGACATCGTCATATGCACCCCCGGAATCGAGCGAGAACACTGTACAGCCGGATCTGGCTACAATTTCATCTGCGAGTAGGGCACTGTCGATGGTAGCCCCTCTCCTTATGCTGCTCCGAGCGTCTTTCATTGAGACGGGCTTCACACAAGGTGCGTCGATATCATATGGTGGGTGATATTCGGCTCTGGAGTACATGGGCACAATATTACTAGCCCCAATATGGCATTCGAGGTGATGAACGCTCAAAGTGACAATGGCCCCTTATTTTGATGGTGTAAGCTGGACGTCGGGTTCCAATTTGCATAGAACTCCAGATCAAGTGCGGGTGCACTCCTTGGGCTCTTCAAAGATGAATCTCAGCCCAGCCGGTGTCAATCCGGTGGACAGGCTGAGGGAACTCTGTGCTAACGGCTCCACTTGCAATGTGCTCCTGGGGGAAGTACTTATTTTCCTTATGCTTCGTGTACCATTTCTTCCTTCCTCCGTCACCTTCGGGTTCCGTGACGGCGTTGACGTGGAACCCAGTGCTGCTGGGTTGCTATTCCCGATCTAATTCTTTTTCTTGGCGCCCAGCCGTAGATGCGCCCTTCCTTTGTCTTGCACCGCTTGACATCGTTCTGTCAAATAAGCGGTAGTCCCAATGAGTCAATTTTAGAATTCGCTTCGACTAAGGTTGGGTTAGGCTAGGCCACCCCACACTTAGTCTTCGGCCACAATTACTGACATTACGGTAGAACATATTTATTTTAATTTACAAAAACAAACCAACGAAAACACAACAAACATGCCTCGTGCATTCGGGAATTTGACGGTGTAAGTTCTTTTGTACTACTCGGACTTCGTACAACTAATCACAACATTACCATGATCATTTTTATACGAGCACTTAGCAAGGAGAAAGAAAAAAAATGAAAAACTATTTACCTACACAAACCTATGCAATTCACATTTCTTGCCTCTGTTCCTACCCCAAAAAATCCGTCGGTCTTTTAGCATATTAACATATAACACGACCAACTCATCTCACCCACCATACAAAAACCAACAAGAATTTCACAATTCAACTAGCTTTTTCCCCTTTTCATGTTCAAATTCAAGCCCTAGCTACAATTTTACAAAAATTCGATCAAGCTTATGTATATATCGGTTCATGCAATCACAATGATGTGCAGACATTAATCGGCAATAACTTGAATGAATTTAAGCTCAATTCTACCTAGGGTAACGTTTACTCACATCTCATGCTAAAAATCAAAAAATTCAACTAAAATTGAGATAGAGTTGAAGAACATACCTTGAATTCGATGGGCGAGGAGAAAAGCAGTGAAATTATGGCCATCTAGGTCAGTGGCGTTTTGAGGGAGAAGGGATTTTGGGAGGTTTATCTCGCGGAGGGGATGAAAAATGAGAGAAAATGAGGGAAATCGGGGTTAAAGTGGGGTTTCACGGGTTACCGTGACCGGTGTGACCCGGCAAGCGAATAACACCTCCAGCGTGTCAGGAGGGTAGCGGAGCACCCCCTCCGTGACAGGAGCCGCCAGCGCCCGGCGATACATGAGCTACAAAAATTCCGAAATATGCTTCAACGTGTCACGGGGGGTAATGCGGAGGCCCTCCTCCGTGACAGGCCAACGTGTGGGCTCTTGTTTGTCACCTTTAGATTTTTCTTACCTCAATTTTTCCTTTGCGATTCTTTGCATTTTTGCCCTCCGTTCCTTTGAGAATTTAACTCTTTACGACAAGAAATTGGTTAGAGAATTCATCGATTTGAAAAAAACACAACACAATATTTTATTTTTATATTTACACATTTTTTTTCCCTTTTTTTTTCCTTTTCTTTTTTTCTTTTTTTTTATACATTTATAATACAATAAATTCACGGGTTGCCTCCCGTGCAGTGCCTGGTTTACCGTCGCGGCTCGACGTCCTTTGCGCTCATTCCGCGCCTAGGGTGTGGACATTTTCTCACGAACACGTCCTCACCCCTGTCAAACTACCCCTATCGGGGTGTTTTCCGATTAACTCTCGTGTCTCAACGCCTGCACGAGCAACATCGGCTTGCTCATGCGTTGATCACGAGTTCAAAATCTGCGGCCGGGAGCTTGGTGGCCTTGTACACATCGAACACCTCCACCTTGTCATGTGCTCACATAGTTAGGCGTCTAGTGACTACATCTATTAATGCCTTCCCGGTCGCCAAGAAAGGACGTCCCAAAATAAATGGGACTGCAGTCGGCTCAGTCCAACACAACGGAAATCTACCCAGGAAGATAAGGAGCCGACTTGCACCCAGCCACGTCCTCCACAATACCATCTGGTCTTGCCAGAGCGATCCGCGGGCAAGATCAGTTCGTTGTTGGTCTAGGACTCCCTAGCCCCCAGCTTCTTGTGAATACCGAGGTCGGCATCAAGTTAATGCTTACTCCCAAATCACATATGTCCAGCGAGCCTGGATACTGCTTAGTGTTATACGGTGTAAAGCTCCAGGGTCCTTGAGCTTTGTGGGCAATGCGTGCAGCCCATCCGGTACTCCTCCATAAGAGCCACCGTGGCATACTCAGTCAACCTGCTTTTGTTATGCGATGTCCTTAATGTGCTTTGCCTACTTCGGCACTCCACACTCAAAACATGACAAGAGGTAAGTTAATGTGTACCTGTTTAAGCACCTCCATGACCTTTTTGAAACACGCCTCCTCCTTGTGTTTCTTTGTCGTTGAGGCAGGGGGTGGAGGTCTTTGCGATTCGACACATCCTTTTTCTTCCCCTTTCATCATTTTTCTCCCTCTGTTCTCTTTGCTCCCGACTATTGAGAGGTGGTCTTTCTGGGTTCCACCTCCTTAAGGCTGCAAACCACTCCTTGTAGTCCCTTTGCATTCTTTGCTTGGGGTTGGGGTCCGTCATTTGGGAAGTCCTCTCTAGGCATTGTTTTGGGCTCAAGAAAATTGCCCAAAGCTGGTACCCGGTTGCCTTGGTAATGTGATTATTCTTAACATCGGCTGCCAATTTAACATAGTCAGCACGAAATTGAGCTTGGTTAGCTATCATAGTCTTGAACATCTCCTCAATGTTGGGTGATGGTGGTGGAGGAGGGGCATTGTTGTTTGTCTTTTGCGGTGTGGTTCTGTTGCCCTCCTTGACTCCTTGCACCCAGACTCGGGCTATACTTTGATGGTTATTTTGCTACCCCAAGAGAAATTCGGGTGATTCCTCCGGTTAGAATTGTAGTTGTTACCATACTGTTGGTGATTATTCCTTTGTGCATTTCCATTAAAGTTCACCGAGTTAGGATTTGCTCCACAACACTCAGGCGAGTGTTCATATACTATACACTTCACACCAAATCTGTTGCCTTTGCATTCCTTTGGGGCTTGAGGCTGATTCATGTATGTTCTTGAAGTGGGTGTTGAGTTGATCTGCCCAGCATGACTGTACGTAGCGATAGCCATAAAACCATCCACTTCTAAGACTCCGGTGCTTTCCTTGCTCCTCCCCTTGAAAAGTCCGCATTCCCCTCCGGATTTCCTATAGAAATACGATTCAACAAAGTATAAAACTCATTATAAGTCTTTTCTAATGCTTGTCCCTCAGCTTCTGAGTCCCGGCCAACAAAATTTTTGTGTGGGGTTCCAAACCCTCTATAAAGTGTGCACCAGCACATCATTGGATTGGTGGTGATGAGGACAATCCATAACAACGTTTGAATCTCTCCCAAGCTTGATCTGATTCTCCCCTTCTCTTTGCTTAAAACTTAAATTTGACTTCTAAGTCTTGCTGTTTTACGGATGGAAAGAACCGGATCAGCAACTTCTTTGCAAGATCATCCCACGTGGTGATGATTTGGTGGCTCGGCTTTCCAGCCACCTTTTGGCTTCTCCAAAAGTGAAAATGGGAACAAATATATTGACATAATCTGTTGACACTCCAGCGGGAATGAAAGTGTCACTTATCTCAAAATTTTGAAGATGTTGTTGTGGATCCTCGTGGGGAGACTTGTGAGCTTGCCCGCTTGTGTCGACAATTGCACCATGTTGTTTAAGCTCGAACCTCCCTCTGGCTCCCGAGGTTGCGAATGCTAGACGTGCATTGCTAGCATGTGGGATTGCCACATAGCGAACCGGCCTGTCTTGCCATTTCTCGGGCACTAGCACTGCCCGCACAAGTGCAGTGGATGCATGGTTGCTCGAGTTGTTTGTCTAAGCAATTGCAGTTTTCTCTCTAGAGCTTCTCTCTGTTGGCGATGGAATTGTCTTTCCGGCTCTAAGGATGGATCCACCGGCTCTTTGTCCCTTGCCAGTGTTCAACAGAATTTAATATCTGTAAAATACAGGCTAAGACCAAGTTGTCAACACTAATATAAAGAAATAGCAAACTAACACTTTAAGAAAAATTTTCGCCAATTGCCATCCGGCAACGGCACCAAAAGCAATTCGGCTGTTTGGATGACTACACGCAAGTGAACGTGGTTGAACAAGTAGTAAGTGGCTCAAGTAAGCCAAGTATCGATCCCACGAGGGGACTGGACTACGGAGCAAATCTACTCAAGTGTCATTTAACTGTAACTATAAAAATACGGAGACAACAATGTAAGAAAAGTTTTTATGTTTTGTTATCTAAAAGTTATACTTAGTCTAAAATGAATATACAAGTGAGTCGACTATGAATGTGAGCATGCTGAAATTTGAAACAAATATGTAAAGAAATTAATTATCGACTGGATGATTAATCTTTTCTCGGTTATAGTACCGAGACTTATTGCCTATTAGTTAAAACTCTCGTATTTAACCCAACTTAAATCACAAGCCTTCCACCTACATTTACGTGATAAGAAGCAATTCATATTTCTAGCCATACAAAACCGATTCCACAATTGATATCTTGACTTTCAGGTATATTTCTATCACGAGAGGTAAATCAATTCTCAATTTCCCAAACTAAGAAAAGATCATATCCTATTAATTCACAACATTCCAATTTAAATTGCTATCTCGAATTGAAATAGGACTTTTTAGATTTACATTTACATTGGCCAAACATTAATGCAGTAAGAACAAGAATTAATAGAACAACCATGGAAGAAAAAGATGAAAAAACCAAATGATCAACAATTACATTTCAATACAATTGTTCCTAACCTCGGCAAGAAGTGAAATTAGCCACTCATTTGTGGATTCCAGCATCGTTAAATGAGTGTAAATCCTACCAAACAATTGAAGAAGAAGAAAGAGATAGAGAGAAACCCTAAGATTTTCATCCCTCAACTACCTGTAACCCACGTTCTTGCTCCACCAAGTCGGAATAATTAAAAATGAACCTAAGTGTTCTATTTATACTGGGGAGAATTTTCCCGGAATAACAAGCAGCGTGTCACGGGTGCATCGCGAACCTTGCCTCCGTGGCAAGGTGCAAATGTGAAGCTCTCTGGAATTTGGCCGTTCAGGTAATTATCCCCAATGTGGCACGGCATAACGCGGAGCTTGCCCAACGTGACACGGTGCAAGCCAGCCTTTACCTTCACTGGAATGTCAAGTTCAGGTAATTAGGAGTCAACGTGCTGCCACGCGGCACGAGCGGACCTCTGCGGAAATTTTGCCAATTAAATCTTCCGGACGGAATTCATCGCGATGGCAGCGTGACACGGCTCCATCGGAGCCCTTTTATTCCTTGCTTTCCTTGGCCAATTCTTGCTAGCTCCCGAGTCCATCTCCGATTCCTCCCTACATGCATCTTAGCTCCATAAAAGTACGTTTTCACCTGCCAAAACAACGCTAATCATGTTGGTTAGTATAGTCACACTTTCCTACAATTTACATGAGAATGTACAAACATTTGTTGGATAAACAAGGCAAACGATGCATTTGAGTATCCTTGGGCATAAATATGCCCAAGATCATGGGACACCTCTCCATAGAGAGCACGCTTCAAGTGTATCCGCTACTACATTAGCCTTACCCGGCAGTGGTAAAGGAAACTCATATCATAAATCTTGCATTAGCTCCAACCCCCCTCCTTCTTTGACGATTGAGATGTTTACGTGACAGTACATATTGAAAGCTCTTGTGATCCGTGAGCACATCCGTGAGACCCATACAAGTAATGCCGCCATATCTTCAAGGCAAATACCATGCGGCCAATTCAAGATCATGGCTCGAACATTCTTTCATGAATTTTCAAATGTCTTGAGGCATATGCTATCACTTTCCCATGATGCATCAACACACGCGATTTCGATTCTCGAAGCATCACAATACACCACGAAACTATCGGTACCCTCGGGTAGGGTCAACAACATTCTTTGAAGTGAGTCGAGTCTTCAACTCTTGTAAGTTTTTCTCACAAGCCTCCGACCATTGGAACTTTATCTTTCTGGGTCCAACCTGGTCAATGGTGCTGCAATTGATGAAAAACCCTCTACAAATCTCACGAAGTATCATTAGCCCAAAAAGCTCTTGATATCTAATGGGTTCACCTATCTGGGCCAATTCTTTATTCCACCGATTTTTCGAGAATCTACCTTTATGCCCTCACTCGATACCACATGGCCCAAAAATGTAACCGAGTCCAACCAAAACTCGCACTTACTGAACTTTGCATACAACTAACGATCCTTGAGAGTACGCAACACTATTCTCAAGTAAGCGACATGTGCTCCTCCTCACTCAGGAGTACTGGATATGATCGATAGAAACAATCACGAACATGTATAGATATGACTTGAACACCTGTTCAGCTAGATCCATAAAAAGCTGCGAGGGCATTGGTTAGTCCAAAGAGATAACAACAAATTCGTAGTGATCATACCGAGTCACGAAAGCGGTTTTCGGGATATCCACTCTCAATTTTCTTGGTGGTGATACCGGATCGAGATCAATCTTTGGAGAAACACTTGGCACCTTGAAGTTGGTCAAACCGTCATCGATCTGGGTAAAAGATACTTGTTCTTAATAGTGACCTTGTTTAGCTTTGTCGATAGTCAATACACATGCGAAGGGAACTGAGTCCTTCTCGATGAAATAATATCGATTGCACCCCAAGGAGACTTCTTTTGAGCCTAATAAAGCCCTTATCTAACGGGCATTTCAAGCTGATCCTTCAACTCTTTTAGCTCGGCTAGAGCCATTTGTAAGGCAAAATATATATAAATTTGGTGTTGGAAGATCTATATCAAAATCAGCCAATCTCCCGCTCGGGAGGTGACATGGAAAATCATCAAGAAAGATCTACGTATGACTCATGTATCTGGTATGGGTGGATGGTCGGGGTCTCGGACTCCACATCCCTAACCCTAACTGATGATGGCTACAGCCCTTAGAAATCATCTTCTAACGGCCTTAGGTAGGAAATGAATGGAAACCTACAAGCACGATTGAACTACCCTTCCATTCTAAAGCGGCTCAGCTAACCGAAAAGAGCTGAACTCTACTTCACGGGTTCTATAATTAGCCCGACATAACATGCAAATAGCCAATCCATGTCGAGAATAACATCGAAATCGGTCATGGCTAACTCTATCAAGTCTACGGAGGTGGACCTTGAAGTACTTGAGACTGGGCAACCTCTATACACCCGTCTAGCTATAACTAAGTCACCTACGGAGTAAAAAATGATGAGGCTATGACAAGACATGGAATGACTCAGGAAGCTACGGCCACATATGGTGCCGAGGAAGAAGATGATAGGGTAGCCCCGGATCTGTAAAGCATAAACATCAATATAAGGGCTGCAGCATACGTGCCACATCCGGAGAGACCTCCATACAGAAGTGAAGTTAAAGCATAGAACCTGTTACAGCGTCAGAGTTTGTGCTAGTAGATGCCCTGATGAAATTTGAGCATGGGGGAAGGGATGTTGAACTAAGCTGGGCCTTGGACCCCACCCTGATCCTTTCTCACAGGTGGAAAATCTCTGAGCATATGTCGGGCTGCCCACAATTGAAACAAGCTCTTAAAACTGCCAAACACTACTTTTTGTATGCCCTCGCCACACTTGCGACAAGTGGGATACTAGAATGTAAGATTACTGCTGCTCCGACCCCCTCGAGCTGACACTCACCCTCTTTGATCATTCTAGGCCTAGATGGCACACTCCTTTGCCTGAATCTTTGGGTGGCGATCTCGGTAGATTACGCTGCCGGTGTCCACCATGGGATCTCTGTTGAAGATCCCATGATCCTCAGAGTCCGGCCTCTTGGCCTCCTCTCCCTCAAATGTGCCGCCTCCATCTGCTCGACGCCTGACACCATACGAGGAAGTTCATATCCTATTGAAGCATAGCAATATGGAACGCCTTGTCCAAATACCATGCACAAACTTGATCACCCGCCCCTGCGGTAGCCACTACTCGGGCACACTTTGATAGGCGAGTGAACTCAGGAAATACTCGACATCATCCTCACTTGTTTCTCAAGTTTACAAACTCCATTGCCTTCAGCTCCCTCATCTCTCGAGGAAGAAGCGGAATCTAGGAATGCAACTGAAACTCCTCCCATGTGGTCGGACCTGCTCTTGCAGCCCTGATGTCCTTCCACCCAGGTGAAACCAAATATGCGCAACCCCCTTCAACTAGTAGGTGGCCAGCTCTACACACTCAACACTACTCACCCCATGACTTGGGTGATCTTGACAATATCATCAATGAAATCATGCGGGTCTTCATCTACCTTGGACCCTAAAAACTACGACGGGTTCATCCTCAAGAAGTCTACGACTCATTTGCCACTGTGTGCGGAACATGTGCAACGGCACACTATTGACACGGCTTGATGAGGCTTTGTGCAAGCATCGAGTAGCGGCAGAACTCAACATGAGCGGTTGACTACGGTGCGAGGCTCCTGGTAGTTGGAGCTGGGCGCTTCCCCATAACCATTTCCATCCTCTAGACTTCACCGCGTCTATTCCTTTCCATTCATTCTTCTAGAATATAAATTCTGCAATCGCGAATAGTATGAATTATAAGGATAAAAAGACCTTTCGCCATACGACATAAATCGGGGAAAGAAGAGAACATTTCTAAACATCTAGTAGCTCTTTGTCGCAGTGTGGTGTTCTTCACACCCATGAAAAAAAGACTACTTAACGCGCTTTCAGACTCCCTAGGACACATCAAACCTACTTTGAATGCTCGATACCAAGTTTGTCATGACTCGAGTAGAGGCCGGATCATAGACACGGGATAAGGGACCCCGAGACCCCAAGTCAACCTATGGAAAAAATATACAACTAACTCATTCAACATACTAAAGAAATCATGAATATAATAATTCAGCGGAAGTCTAATTCAACATCACATCAAAAATAACATCGAAGGCGCACATACATAGGTCTGAAGCCTCTAACTTTGGACGAGTTGATGGGATAAGACCCCAACTAACTCAACAATCTTGAGCCGGAAATTCATAGGAAAATGATAGTCTAGTCCTCGAAGGATGAGGACTCACCAATCCGAGCAGATACTAACTCCGGAAGAAATTTGTCTAAGAACATAGGTGAAGGCTGCGAGTCGGACTATTATGTAAGAACGATACAATATAGAAAGTATGCAGTCGATACTTGAAATGTACCGGTATATATGGTAAGTAAAACCTCTCAAGTAAAGTAAATCACTTAAAACATTTCATAACATATTCAAATTCAAGACTAATAGATGAGTTACATGCATTAACTCTGAAATAGCAATCTTATCACAACATATTATTGCTTTATAACATCATTCTTTGACTCAGATGACTCAAGGCAGAAACATAAAATTTATATTGAAAAAGCTGAACAATGAGTCAAACCTTTCATTTAGAACTATGCATGCGTAAAGTAATCATCATGAGTAATGAATATGAAAATCTAAATGATATAGACAGTGGGAGACTCATCACTTAACCGACATACCACGATAAAGCTTACGTGGTCCCGACTACCACACCTTTGAAGTGGGCGAGCAGTCCAGCATTGCCGGGGCTAAGGACGCTACCATGATATCAATATCAAGGCGATGGGCCACTCGGGTAGGGGATAGCTCACAAGGGAGGTCCAATAATATATATACCATATATATATATCAACATATATATCAACCTACGTTTGCACATAATTCTGGGGCATAGGGTGATCGACCCTTAACCCGCTCAGTGCTAGACTCTTCTCCCAAAAGCATGCAATGCTCTACATCGTATATAATGAAGCTCAACATCATTTATTGACGAAGCTCAACATCCTCTATTGATGAAGATCAAGATTAAATCATGCATAACTCAACATCGTATGGAACGAAGCTCAAAAGTATCTATTGACAAAGATCATTAATGAAATCACGCATAATCTCGACATCATGTGAAAATGAAGCTTAACAATGTCCTTTGACAAAGCTCAATAATGACATACATCTCAATTACGTATTTACGCATATGGGAAACTTTATTTCAAACATACTACAAGCTCAAGTATATGTGGGAGCATCTACTCCAAATCATGCGGTAAGCTATATGTAGGAATATTTAACTCAACATACCACAATCTAGAAATTATGAAATTTTGGACACTTCGCTCCAATCAATATAGTAATCTTATCTCGGGAAAATTATAATTTAATTCAACATGTGGGCATTACCCAAAACTTTATCATTCTTGGATCTACTCAATTCATTTTGAAAACAACTTCATAATCATGGGTAGCTTTTAGAAACATGCTTTTCATCATCAAATCTCATCATCATCATACATTCATCATCATTCACTTCTTTTATGATCTTTTCATCCATGGGTATTTAAATTTCATAACTTAGAAAATATGATTTGTATTGAAAATAATTTAAAATCTGCCCAAGCTTCACAATTCACCAATATAAATATAATCTGATCATACCCATGTATAGAGATTGAAGAATTATGCAATTAGGCAAAAACCCCATACTTGATCATAGGAGATTTATCATGATTTGAGAGAAATTGGGCATGGGTTTGGAAGAAGACACCCACTCATAACCTTATATACCTGGGATGGATGATTTTAACACTTCTCTAATTTTTCAAGATGAGATTCCAATGGAAACCTTCAAAATTTCTCTGAATCCTCCCTTCAAGCTCTCAAGTTTGCATGCATGGAATGAACTAGCTTAGAATAGATTTTCTCCTCTTAAAACCCTGTTAAAAGAGCCTTAAATGACGTACTATAGGTCTTAGAAACATAGGAATTATGAAAAAATCCTTACTTAATTCGCAGGAAAACACTGCCAGGTGGTCCTAACGGACAACCTGATAGATCGTCACCGGCCCAAATGACTCGTTGTGTCGCTCGTCAGGTACACTGTTTGTCAAAACTCCTAGGCTCATAATGGATCACTTAACGGTTCGTTGGGGGTGACCACGACTCGTGGTCACCAATCATCAAGTACACTGCCCCTACCATATCATTTTCCTTGTGTATCCCCTAACGACGCACATCACGACTC
Organism: Datura stramonium; assembly: GCA_018107945.1. Taxonomy (NCBI): domain Eukaryota; kingdom Viridiplantae; phylum Streptophyta; class Magnoliopsida; order Solanales; family Solanaceae; genus Datura; species Datura stramonium. The sequence continues at coordinate 57,659 of JACEIK010004909.1, forward strand.
ATTGCCTGACATGAAGAGTCGTGGCCTCCTCTCATTAAGTACACTGGTTGACCTCTTCTATTTTTCCTTCTCTCTCACCCTACGGCTGACCTAACGACTCGTGGTGTCTGACCAAGAGGCGTTCGCTCGCCTGTGGGGACCCCTTATCCTTTGACCTTCCTGTTCTTCACTAGCCTTCCCCATGAGCCACCTAACGACTCGTGGGCTGGTCTCACGAGTCGTCAAATGACTCGTTTTGTGCCTACAACTTATATTTGCAGCTTTTCCCTATTTTAACTCCTGGGTCTGATCATTGAGTTATCGGGGTATAGCAACGGTGATGTTGGGGAGGTCACCTCATAGCCCCACCAAGTCAAACTGATTTTCTACTGTGATTGAGCGGCCCTTGCAGACAGTGTAGTGCCCCTTCATGTTGGGCACACAGAACATGATAGCCTCCTTGGAGTTCGCGGGCACTGCAGAGGCCTTTGCTTTTCCCTTGTCTTTTGTTGAAGAAGAAGCTAAGATTTTCCCTACCGGTGTTCCTGGATGAAATCATTTTCTGCAAACACGATGTTAAGAATACAAAGGAAACAACAAATAACTACTCTAAAGTTTTAAAGGAGAACAAGTTGAAGAATTAACATTCAAAGAACTGGTAATACTGACGAAACACCGGCGAGCCGCAAAAAGGTATCTGCGGACCGCCACTAAACAAATGGTGAGAAACAAAAAACTGGGGAGCAGATATTCAATCAGCGACAGAACGGCGACCCACTGATCCCGATCCATGAACCTCCAATGTAACGTGGGATCAAGGTAGTGGCCTGAAGCCAATAGTAGCCTGACCAAATGCTCCATCGACGTTTCTCCGAACTCGACCGGCGAATCACCCATAGTCATCGTCCCCAATGCATCACCCTAAACTACATTTCACAATATTTCAAACACTCATACACAACATATCAAAGCAGTACCTCTACACATAAAAATATTTAAAACGATGATTTACCCTTAAGAATGACGTCACCCAATCTATCATAGGGCGAAGTATGTCTTTTTAATCCCTTGTTCGGTTACTCAGACTCCACCCCATTCAACTCTACACATGAATAACAGATTCCCCTACACCCAATTCAGAAAGAAACTTCTATCATCCCACTAATTTCATATAACACAAGGATAGTATCAATCATGAAAATATTGGGGAGAATGGCAGTAAAGAGGAGGGGAATATATGTCTTGACATCATCTATAAGCAACCATATTACCATTGATGAGAAACTAAAGAAGTTGAGGGTACATTACCACTCTTAAGAGAATGTTTGGCAGAGATTAGCTGTGGAATCTTAATAATTCTCAACAATGGCAAACTCTTGAGACTTGTTTATTAGAGAGGAAGATTGTGAGTGTAGTGAGAATTAGGTAGAGAGGGTGGGGGATTTTATAGGTGAGAAAGTGAGAACGTGGTTGGTTGAGGGGAAGGTGGATGATTAATGGTGTGTTAATTGTATGGAAAGTGGAAGAGATGGAGTTGTGGGAATATGAAAAGGTGGGTGTTGGGAAAATAAAAATGAGTGTGGGAAAATGTTAAAAAGAGGAAAACGGGAAGTGTAATGGGTTTTTTTGCAGAGTAGGGTGGCTACCCCCAGATTTTGAGTCAGGTAGGGCCAACATTTGGTTAAGATTTTAAAAGAAAACCCGTACATTTATCGGTGATACACCAGCGATCCAGTTGGATCTGATAGTTCGCCGCCTTACCATTTCAGTCTTGATTTTGTGCATAGTTTACTATCTTGCAACTTGTGATTGGACGATGGTTTGCGAAATAGGTTCTGCATTCTGCCGATGGTTGCCTCTTGGGCACTCACTACTCAGGTATTCGGCTTGCACTGACGAAAAAGCTGCGGTACACAACTTTGTATCGACGTTCTGCCGGCTCATTCACCGGTCCATTAGTTATGTCCCCAGGTTTATGCTTGCCTATTCCGAATTCCGGTGGTCCACGCATCTGGCTCGATGATTCGCTAGTCTAGTGCGTTGTCTGCCTTGTTTTTGTGATTCCTCTCCTGGATTCTCACCTAATAAGTCCTTCAAAACCAAAAAAAGAATGACACTAAAATATTCAAAATAAGATACCTTGGTTGCCTTTCAAGAAGCACCTTAGTTAACGTTGTGGCATGACGTATTTCTCATTTAGCATTCATTATTTGAAGGATTATCCTCCTCCATATAGACTCCTCTATACTCACTCTCCTCATGCAACACTCCAATTATTTTATATTCATCAGGGGATTCAATGGATGGGCACACCTTGAGGGTAACCTCTTTACTTCTAACTCGGAACTTGAGCTCTCCTAGCTCCATATCTACCAAAGCTCTACCTATGGCGAGCAATGGTCTCCCTAGAATGATTGGCACTTGTAAATCCATTTCACAATCAAGAACCACAAAATTAGCTGGTAGAATAAACTTATCCAACCTCACCAACACATCCTCTAACGCACCCACGGGTTTCTTTATGGAGCGATAAGCCATTACAACCTCATTGATGTGGGTTTGGTGTTCCCAAGCCCCAATTTCTTCAAAATGATTAGGGGCATCATATTTATACTTGTGCCAAGATCGCATAGGGCTTTTTTAAACACACATAAGCGGATAGTGCAAGTAATTATGAAGGCTCAAGGATATTCATGCTTTGGGGAAGATTGCTCATCATCATTGCACTACAGTGATGCATTGTCTCTCCGGTGCCCACGTCTACCACCTTCTTCTTTTTCAATAGCTCCTTCGTGAACTTGGCATATCTAGGCATTTGAAGTAGTGCATCCACCAATGATATATTAAAAGAAAATTTACTGAACATGTCGATAAATTTACTAAACTGATCATCCTTCCTTTTCTTGGCTAATCATTGTGGATAAAGGGGTGGAGCTCTTGGTTCTTGTTCTTAACCATTTGAGGCCTTCATGCCTACCTCTTCTTCATCAACTTTTGAAGGAACTTCATCAACCTCTCTCTCACCTTCTTCTTCAACATTTTCACAATTACATGGTGCTTTTGGCACCACATCAGATTCATTTTCATCATTTGTTTTAGGAGCAACAACCTCCTTAGGCGTCATAACTGCATCTCCAATCATTTTACCACTCCTCGTGAGAATAGCCATGCATTGACTATATTTCTTCGAGTTTGGCATTGTATCACTTGGGAGTGTTTCTTTCATTTGGGGGTTCATTTGAGAGGACAAGTGATTCATTTGAGCTTCCAAATTCTTAATAGAAACTAAATGAGAACTCACAGTTTGGGCAAGGTTATACGCCTTCCCTTTCAATTCCTTGACCCCACTGTCGGTTGATTCCACTTTCTTGAGGAATCTAGCTAACATCTCTTCAATTTTTGAGTTACCTGCATCTCTTACTCCTGGATGATTTTAGGTGTTCTCATCTTTAGTAGGGGTAACATATGGGTTTGAACTTCTACGATAATGGTCCCCCTCTCGATTTTTCTCTCTAGTACCTCAACTTTCATTTCTATTGGGCCATCCTTATGCATCGCAGTTTCTCCAACCTTAGTTCTCTTCCCATGGGCGCCAAGGGCCTTGATTAGTCCCTTGAAACCCAGGTCGAGAACCCCCCATCTAATTTGCCATGTATTGGCACTCCTCATCGTATCTCGGTGGTGATTATTCTCCTTCAAAGTGCAATAGACCCTACATACCTACAACATTCGCAACTTTGGGACCTGCCCCCATCACATGTATTGTCATTAGTTTCAGATACTTCATCATTTTAGCAAGATTTTCATTCTCGCTCTTCATCTCTTTTTTGCAACTCAGATGCCAACACACTAGAACCAACATCACGTGTCGATACATTGGTCTCTCTCGTATGCCATGCCCGATTTGTATTTGTCATTCTGCCCAAAAGGTCCTTAGCTAACCCATATTTCTGATCCATGATTGATCCTTTGGCTAAATTATTGGCAACGGATTTGTTAATGGTGTTTAAAACTCGATAAAAACTTTGAAGGAGCACGCCATCAGAGAGACCATAGTTTGGGCAAAGGAAAACCTTCTTCTTGAACATTAGCCATGCTTCATGCAACGTTTCCCTTTGCTCTTGCCTAAAGTTCATGATATCATCCCTCAGCTGCAACATTTTTTACGAAGGGAAGAAACGATCCAAAAAGGCTTCATTCAATTCTTGCCACGATGTAATACAACCAGGAGGAGTTCGTCCAACCACATAGTCACCTCTCTCATTAGGGATAATGGAAAGATCCTTAACTTGATAGACTCTTGACTTATATTTATTACGTTGAAGAGTTGGCATATCTCTAAGAAATTCCTCAAGTGGCGATTTGAATTTTCACTCGGTTTGCTCCCAAAAATCCCTTTCACCTGTAGCAAATGTAGTATTTTACTTGTGAAATGGAACACAACATTCCCTATCATGGGCGGTAGGTGAATGGCTCCTGCAATTTCGAGCATCACCGGGTTATCTTCTTTGTGATCCATATTACCCTCAACTGAGCTATCCCCTACTTGTGAGTGATGACTAATACGACTTTACCCTAATAATCACAGCAAGATCAAAGTCAACAACTAAGATGCAAGACTAATTCAAATTAACAATCAACACAAGAATATCAAGCACTAGTCCTCCGTAACGACACCATTTTTGATAACTCTCAAATTACACTCTTCTTTACGAAGAAGTGTAAATGGTTGTTGTATTAAAATAAATATCCCGACGGATGTCGGGGTCGAATCCCACAGAGACTAACAAGTGATATTAAAAAGTGTTTTTTGAAAAATTTATATTAGTTGGCACCAAACCAAAGAAACAAAGTAGTAAATATATTGGGAGAAACTTGATGTTAACAAAATGGTATAGATTCTAGCTCAGCTAATTAGAATCACAAAATAACCGAAGTTGTAGACAATAATGAGAGAGACTAGAGGTGTGGTATAGATGATGTGCTAATTAAACAAGGCTGTGCTAGATCATCTCCTCATTGCAAATTGTGTAAATAACTTTGGACAGATGGGCATTCTATATTTTTCAACCTCATGAATGCCTCTTTCTAGAGTTCTTTTGAACCACTAGACACAATTAATTCAGCCCAATCAAGTTTTGATTAATAGCTGCACTATCTCTAGCTATTAGCTATTAATTAGGAGTATGAATATGGGTTTTGGATATGTCTAGCCCAACTCCACAATATCACATCCATTTCCCCCATCAAATTCTCTCCCAATATTCAACTCTTCTTTATCAAGCAAAAATCAAGTAAGAAAAGTAGACCCACATTTGCAACTATAGATCATCAATTATACATTGGAGAGAACTTAACATATTTCCCCTAATTAAGAAATATTGAGATGAATCTAGCAATACCCAATCTAATTAAGCACTCATCACCACACACCTTTGATTGATGATTTAGCTACACATGTTTAAGAAACTAAAGAGCATATTCAATATAGATTCATTGATTTTGTTAATAAGAGTAATGAATCAAATTCAAAAAAAAATGTCTGCAACAATGGTGGTGCCTTTCTAAGGAAGAAGAAGAAGAAAAGAAAAAACAATATTTAACAATTTCCAGCAATAGAATTCACCTTTCTTCCTCAACAAAAAGAATGTTTAAAAAGCTAAAGTTAAGATCTGATATGTACAGAGTACTTCCTTCTAGAATATATATAAAGATAGGGAAACAATCACCTCTTTTTAGTATTGGACGCAATTGCCCTTGCTCAGGCATTTTGACACTTGCGAAAGTACCGGCGGTTTGCCAGTTACATTCCACCAACCATCGTCTATCATCTCCTACTACTTCAGTGATTTCTAGTACAATTCGGAGGTACCTTCAGTGATTTGCTGGCCTCCAACCGCGATACGCCATTTTTTCCCTCCTTGATCCAGCAAGTTCAGGCTCCTATATGTGAGTTAACTGGCGAGTAGCCGGTTGATATCCGAGACCTCTGGTTTCTTTAGTTCCTCAAAGTTGTGGTCATCTATGTATGGATGGCGTTTTGCCAGTGTTCTCCAGTGGAGTGCCGGTTTTCACCTGATTTCCTTATTTTTACTCCACCTTTTGCTCTTTTTCTTCAAATCAGATATCTACATATAAAAAGGAAAAAAGGGTATAAAATTAATCTAAATAACTTGAAAACTAAGCTAAATCTCATGCTTAAGAGCCTAATGAGTTGGTAAATTACCAATTCATCATCTGTCATTCTTGCTCAGTGGACTTCATGGGTTGTGATACTCGATTAGATTTGGTGAGCTTAGATATGGTAGATTTTGATGTGATTTTTGGAATGAGCTGGTTATCTCTGTACCATGCCATTTTGGATTGCCATACTAAGACAATCACTATAGAGGGGCCAGGATCATCTAGGTTGGAGTGGAAAGGTAATTGTATCCTTGCTCCTAAGATACTCATCTCTTATATTCATGCCCAGAATTAATAAAGCGGGGGTGTTCAGCATATCAGCACACATTCGGGATAGCAGTTCAGAGGATATTTCCATAAAGTTGGTCCCGGTAGTTTGTTAATTCTTAGAGGTATTTCCCGCGTATCTGTCTGGCATGCCATCGGACCGCGACATTGATTTCTGCATAGATTTAGAGCCAGGAACCCAACCTATTTCTACACTACCATATAAAATGGAACCAGCTGAGTTGAGAGAACTCAAGGAACAATTGCAGGAGTTGCTTAGCAAAGGGTTTATCAGGTTGAATGTTGCTTCATGGGGTGAGTCGGTCTTATTTGTGAAAAAAGAATGATGGTAGTATGCAGATGTGTATTGATTCCATTAGCTGAATAAGGTAACAATTCAGAATAAATACCCTCTTTCACGAATATATGACCTGTTTGATCAGTTACAGGGGCAGTAGTGTTCTCAAAGATTGACTTAAGATCAGGTTATCATCAGTTGAAGATTCGTGCTGAGGATGTTCCCAAGACAACTTTTCGAACCAGGTATGTACTTTATGAGTTCCTAGTCATGTCCTTCAGAGTCACTAATTCTCCAACAATATTCATGATCTTGATGAATGGTATTTCAAACCCTATCTAGATTCATTTGTAATCATGTCCATTGATGATATCTTGGTGTACTCTAAGAATAAGCAGGAGCATGAGAACCATATGAGGACTGTGTTGGGATTATTGAAGGAGAGACAGTTGTATGCCAAGTTCACCAAATGTGAATTTTAGCTAGAGTCAATGTCTTTTCTGGGGCATGTAGTCTCTAAGGAAGGGATTAAAGTGGGTACACAAAAGGTGGAAATGGTCCCAAACTGGACGAGGGGTGCTACAGTAATAGATGTACGGAGTTTTGTGGGTTGGCCAGCTATTACAGCCGATTTGTGAAGGGGCTCGCAACTATTTCCTTGGTGTTGACAAGACTGACTAAAAAGGATGTTCCTTTCTAATGGTCTGAGGAATGTGAAGAGAGTTTTCAGAAGCACAAAACCCTACTAACCACGACACCCATCCTGACAATACTGGTGGAAGGTAAAGATTTTGTAGTTTATTGTGATGCCTCAAGGACTGGATTAGGTGTTGTGTTAATGCAGAAAGGACATGTTATTGTTTATGCTTTGAGACAGTTGAAGGTTCATGAGAAGAACTACCCCACACATGACCTGGAGTTGGTAGCGGTGGTGTTCAACCTACAAATTTGGAGGCATTACTTGTACGGGGCCCATTCTGAGGTGTACACATATCATCACAGCTTGGAATAAGTATTCTCCCAAAAAGATCATAATTTGAGGCAGCGGAGATGGATGGAAATGCTTAAGGATTATGATGTTACAATTCTGTATTACCCAGGGAAGGTAAATGTTGTGGCAGGTGCCTTGAGCCGAAAAGCCATGAGCATGAACAGTCTGGCTTATTTGGAAGCTACCCGACGCCCAATGGGTAGAGACGTTCAGACCTTGGCCAATATTCTGGTGAGACTCACGTTGGTAGAGACAGGAGGGATATTAGCCAGTATAAAGGCTAAGTCATCATTGCTAGAAAACTGAGGATGCAAAATTAAGTAATATTCGAGACAAAGTCTTCTAAAGGGAAACTAAGGAAGAAGCATTAGATGATGAAGGGGTCCTGAGAATAAGGGAAAGTGTATCTGTTCCCCGAGTTGGTGCTTAAACAGTTCAGGGAGGAAGCGTGTTTCAAAAAGTTCATGGAGGTGCTTAAATGGGTACACATTGATTTACCTCATGTTGATGTTTTGCAGGGAGTGCCGAAGTACGCAAAATATATCAAGGACATCGTGGCGAACAAAAGCAGGTTGATGGAGTATGCTATGGTGGCGCTTACGGAGGAGTGCACTTACCGGATACAAAATAGGTTGCCCACAAAGCTCAAGGACCCTGGGAGCTTTACAATCCAAATTACAATTGGACAAAGTATCCGAGCTCGCGGATTATGCGATTTGGGAGTGAGCATTAACTTGATGCCGACATTGGTATTCAAGAAGTTGGGGCTAGGCAGTCCTAGACCAACTACAGTGATCTTGCGGCTAGAGGATCGTTCTTTGTCCAGACCAAATGGCATTGTGGAGGACGTGCTGGTGTAAGTGGGCTCCCTGATCTTCCCGGTAGATTTTGTTGTGTTGGATTTTGAGCCGGATGCGGAAGTCCCGTTTATTTTGGGACGTCCTTTCTTGGCAATCGGGAAAGCGTTGATAGATGTAGCTCCAGGGAAGCTAACTATGCGGGCACACGACAAGGTGGAGGTATTTGACGTGTACAAGGCCACAAAGCTTCCGGCCACGTATGAGGATCTTTCAGCGATCAACTTGCTTGATCAAGCAGATATTGCTCAGTTTGTTGATTCGCGAAAGCCAGTGGGAAAACCACCGATGAAGGACCCCCCAAAACTGGAGTTGTGGCAAGAAGATCGAAATGCCACGTTCGCAGTTAATGGGCA